>CM076578.1:653596886-653889809 GCA_034641835.2 Pinus albicaulis
GCGAGTTAGTTAATTAGTTAGGTTGAAAGAGGCATTGGATCTAATGGTCTAAAACATTTCAAACGTCTAACATTTCATCCAATGGCTCAAACACTGACACAATGACAACTAGGAAAGTTGTTTTCAAATAATAACGCGTAAAAATAGACATTTTATTAGATGATGAAAAATTTATCAATTTTTTCTTTAATTTTAAAAAATTAAAAATTAATTATTTAGATAAGTATGTATATTTTGGAATAGTTTTAATTTTAATTTAATTATTAATAATTATTATGTGGATAGTAAGTATTTAACCTGCATGAAATATTCTATAATTTTCATAGTAGTATACACAAATCAATGATTGAGATTTATATCCAAAGTAGTTATGTATTTTTTATCTTTTTAATTAAATTAATTAATTTAAAAAAAATGTTATATAAACTAAATTAATTAATTTTAAAAAAAATTATATAAACAAGTGCCATATGAAATGATTTATGGTTTTTTTGGGCATGTAGTATTGGTAATCCAGAGCAATGTTCTATGATATTATAACAAAGCCTATTTACAAATTAAGAATTTCCATGGTAAAGTAGGGATAAATATATTTAATTAATTTTAATATCTAAATTAAAATTAAGTTTTTTACTTATTTATTTTTAATGTTTTTGAAAAAAAAAATAATGATAATTTAATTTTAATATTATGGCTAAATTAGATATTAAATTGATATATGAGATTTTTTCATTTAAAATTTATAAAGGTATATATATTTTAATCCTCTTCGAATTTAAACCTATAACATTTTAACAAAGAAATACATATTCTTAATTGTTGTTATATATATATTAAATTTCTCTTCTTTATATTTATACGTTGTTAATATAAAATTAAGATTTATAATTTTTCCATTCCAAGTAAAAAAAAATATATGTAAAATAAACAATTCAATAATGTGAAAATTTTACAAACTATAAATGCATATCATATACTTAAGGTACTTCAAATCAAAATTCTCAAGATAAGTTTCACACAAAATTGCTTTAACTAATTATGATAAAGTCTCACCTTAAATCTTGTTCAGCCTGAGACATTATTGGGTATTTTTTTGTTTAGGAATGGAAATCCTTGACATAAATACGTGTTAACTAAGGTTAACTTTTTTGTTTAGAAATAAACATCCTTGACATAAATATGTCTTAAGTAAGGTTAACATTTATTGACATGGTCACTAGGGACCCACAGGAGCTATGCAAACTCAACAGTAATTACTTTTTAAAAGATGAAAAAGAAAGAAAGAAAAAGTTCACATCCACAAGGCTAAAGATAACCTATGAGACCTCTTTTAGAATGCAAAACTTGAAAAAAAGTATGCACCTCAAGAGATTTAATCCTCTTCAAAATGGATCTTCATTGGTTCTATATATGCATATTGCATGAGCAACTTCTCATTTTTAAAATTGTATTTTTTAAAGCATAAATGGATACAATGCCTTGAAAGTTTAGTTGGACACTTTTGTGTAAACAACACCACATAAATTTACAATTCCAACAAATATTTGCTAGAAAAATCTTAAATTTAAATTTAAAACTGGAATTAATGTCCCCAACTCAGCCATTTCCTTTGTGCAATTACATTTTTTGTGAGCTAGTGCCCACAAGTACCTATGGTAATGTTTCTCTTCATTACCTTGCATGTTATAGCTTGGATATAATATGTATATAAGATTTTGACACGGTGATATATGATTTAGACAGGTACCAACATCTTCCTCATTACCTTGCATGTCATCGCTTGGATATAATATGTATATAAGATTTTGACATAGTGATATATGATTTAGACAGGTAGCAATATCTGTCACACAGACATCAACACAAGTGTGAGACTATTGCAAGCATGAACACATTTCCTCCTCTCCATCCTCCACCCTTTAGATTGTTATCTTTCCTTTGCTGCAACATTTTTGCAGTAACATCATAAGCATGTTCAATTCCTTTAGTGTATCTTTGCACCTTTCGGGGCAATTTCTAGTTAATTATTAGTTTGTAGAATCTTGTTAGTATTTCTTTCTTAATTTTATTTTCCTTTCCTAACTTTGTCAAATTTGATCCATTTACAAGTAGCTTTATATAATTAGTAACCATTATGATAATTAGTTATTAGCTTGTAGAATATTATGATCATTTATTTCCTAATTTTGTTTACATATGGTTACTAATTTTTAGGATTTCATGAGCATTTTTTATAATAATTACAATGCACAATTATAGATAACAAAATAAACTTATCATAACTTAGTTGTCAAACCAATAGCGGGGACAACCATCACTGGTTGCTATCCACAAATGCAAACTGACTCATCAATGTTACCTCGTTCATGGTTCATAAAGGGATAGGATTTCACTTATGAGAAATGCCTCTTGGTCTTTGGTCATAACCTGTTTCCTTATGTTCAAGGAAGACAATATCTTAGCCAAGCTAAAGTGTCTTAGGGCATACTCCAACTCTAAAAATTAAATATATTAGAATAAAGTATACTAATAAATATGTAAAAAAAATATAAAAATGTACAAAAATAATTGTATATAATTGTATAAAACCGAAAATAAAATTAGAAGTAAAATTTAAAAATAAAAAATTCTAAATAGATGTATATAAAAGTTAAAAAGGAAAGTAGATAACATTTATATTAAAAAAAAATTGATAAAACCAAATTATATTATATATATTGAGTTGGAAAAAAAATGTATGAATAAATAAAAGAATAAAAAGTATAAGATGGACTTTTAAGAAAGGAAAAAAATTATACTTAATGAAAAATATATACATTAAAACAATTCACTTTATATCTTACAAAGAAAATGTGGAAAAAAATGAAAAAAAACAACTAATTTTAAGAAAAGAAATAATTAATTAAGAATGAGTTATATATATATATATATATATATATATATATAAAACAAAGAAAATGAGAAAAAAATCAATTAAAAAAAATAAAATATTTAATTAAGAATGAGGTGTGTTATATTTACTTTAAAAAATAATAATAAATGAAAATAATAAAAATGTAAAAGAAAAAGAATAAATATATTATAGGAAAAAAAGCAATAACTATACATGATAGGGTTAAAAATATATATATTAAAAATAATTAAAAAAAAGAAAGAGAGAAGAGTAAAAAAATAAGAATAAATGTAAATAATAAAAATTATATATATCACACCTCCCTATGAACTCACACACGATGGCAAGTTTATGATGGTGAGTATTTACTCCGGGGAAGGCGACATGTGTGCTTTGTATATAGTTGGAAGAGGTATGATATGGTAAGTTATTGTGCTAGTCGTGCATGGTGGAATGTGGTGGGTCTCTCATAGTGCTACCACTACTGCTCCCTGATCTCTCAATCGTGTTCGCATGAAGGTGAATTATTGGTAGTAGTAGTAAGGAACATGCATTTGAACTCGGCTTTTCAGGAATATTTATGGCGTTCTCTAGATAATCCAGGTAACCTAGTTGGGTCAGGCTTTATTATGGGTGCAGTATTTTATATATCCTATGGTTCTATCTTTTTCTTTGTATTTGGTGTGGTGGGCAAGGGTTTAAGGGAGTCATGTGACAACATGATTTATAAGTTTGCTAACGGTGCTTGGGGTCTCACCCTTGAAACATGTTCTCTTTGTTTGGTTTTGGGTATCCCTTGCTTTCCTTTATTTTTCTTTGTCGTGGGTTCAGAGTCGTGGTCCTCTTGTTGTGCCATGAATTGTTTAGCAATTGGTGTTTTCGAGGGTGCTTGCTCTAGAGTTCTTTTTCCTGCGGGTTAGGGTTGAAAGTACTGGCCTCAATAGTGGTGATTTTTTCGCTTACGGATGCGAATAATGGGTGTTGGGTGTGTTATGTCTCCTTCCTCCTTAGTTTTTCTCTCGCATTTTAGTCTACTTCCTATTTTGTATCTTGACTAGCAGGAATTGTGTCCTAAACGAGTTTCTATCTAGAGAGTTTCATATTCTATTTCAGGGTGTCTCTTCGGTATCTCTACCTAGGGAAGCGAGGCTTTATCCAATGCAGTTATCCTACATGTCCTCTTGAGAGAAATCCTGTGGCAAGGTGTGCACTACTTCAAAGGTGACAATGGGTGGCTTCATTATTTTTCTTGTGTTACTCAAAATTATGTAATGGTTGACCTCCTAGTTTTCTTATAGGACTACTAAATCAATTTACAATGTGGTAGAGGGGTGGTAGGGTGGTTTAGTTTATCTAGAAGAAGGTTTTTCCCTTTAACCCCCCATTGAAACTTTTGAAAGAGCGTTTTGGTATTTGTTTTTTTTTGGTTATTGGCTACAAGGTATGGCCCGACCAAGTTGAAGCAATCACATTAGACACTTGAACACTGCACCGAATCTGGCACCCTTGGCCCATGGCCATGGTCAAGGAAAGAAGCATGTGGTTACATTGAAAATGGGGTGTGTGAGCACTCTTGGTTGTGGTGCTTCTTACCTACTCCCACAAAAAGGTGGTGGAACCTCCCGTGCTACCTCAACTTCAATATTTCCAATGTCACTTATGGGAATGTGTGGTTGTGGTGTGGCATGGGAAAAGACAAATTATGGTGAAGTTGGATAGACTAGAAACCTGACTTACTCATTTGGAGAAAATTTCAAGTGCAGTTACCACACTCCTCTTCCTCCAAGAATAGGGCCAGGTAACCAAACTTTTATCAATTCTGATGATTGATAATGATTACTAGCACTTTTCTTGTTTTATTGATCCTTTGGCATCTTTGGCCTTAGCATTTATGGTCGACTTCTATATTTATTTTATGACACATATGTCTTGGTAGGATAGTCATGGTCAACAAACCTGGTCGGGGTGAGACCAATAGAATTTTGAACTATCCATATGTAAATTTTAGGAGTTGCAGATAACGTAAAGTTGAAACTAGAATGATTAATATATACCTTATAATAATCCACTTATTAAAAGAAAAAGGTTGCATTCTTCAATTTTCAAAGGAAAAAATAATTATTAAAAATGAAAAATATTTATGTTAAAAAATACCTATAATAATAACAACTCGAAGAAAAGGATATATATATATATCTTAACTCTTGATCTATCAAGCACGGTGGGATCAAATCTCTTAGGGTAAAAATATTTTCTCAAGTTTGGAACTCAAAAAATAGGTTTGCACCTTTAAATATTTGACTCCTTGGGACACTTTGATGGATTGGGAGTTAAGATGGATCTAGTCTAATTTAATTATTAATTTTATTCTTTTATTTTACTTTATTTTTATACAACATATTTTCCATACTAGGTTGTAGCCTCTAGGTGGAACAAGAATCCCTATATATATATATATATATATATATATATATATATATACTGTAATGTTATTTTATGTAAACAATTTGACTACGTCAAATTAAAAAAAATAAAAATTTAATTTTTTTTTTTTTTTAATTATAACTATAAATAATTAAATGGGCTTAGATCCATCTTAACTCTCTCATACATATATATTCCTGTGTCAACATAGAAAAACTGATATTTGGTTCCCTAATAAACTATTAAAAAAATAAACAAATCATTGTAAAATATTCTCACCATTCTATTAGTGATTTGGCTGGCCAACTATATCATGATGTTAATGGGTCTCTAAATTCCTGGCTTGTAGTCTCAGAGTTCATTAAAAAACGCTCTTCTTTCCTTGAATGATACCTCTAGAAAATATTTGTTATATAAAAGGTTTCATATGGCAGGTGGCGTTTTAAATTTATGTGTTAAGTCTGTTGAGTATTTGGACTCCATACAAAAGGGATATGAGGTACAATCAAGAGTGGAGACTCTTCATCAAGTGATGCTTTCCAATCATATTCAAGGTTTTGGCACCACCTTAGTAGTCTGTTAGAGTGATATCCTTGGTTCTGGTTCTACTCACCCATTTTTGGGGTGGTTGAATGTTTTTGGAAACCTTGCGAGCATGGATTTAGAATAATTAGGTTTTAATTCTTAGTTATATTCTTGGTTTACATATTCTTGCGTGGTAAAATATCTTCAAAAACATTAGAAACATGGATTCATAATAATTGGGTTCCAATCCTTAGTCATATTCTTAGTTTTTATATAAATAAAAAGTCGTTTAATTTTTTGTTGAAAAAAAAAAATCTTAGTTTTCATACTCTAATTTGGTGAAGGCTAAGGTTTATGCGAATGTGAGATTTAAGGTAAAGAATAAAGAGAAAATAACCCTTTGCTTTTATTTGTGGCGAAGAGCGACATTGTTGGTCGTATTGAGTGGCTCCATTCCATGTTCAAATGGCATAATTAAAAGCATTAAGATGGAGGCCGGGAATAATAAAAATATAAAAAAATTAATAAATTAAAAGTAATAAAATTAAAATCAGTTTTACTATTATATTGAATTATATGTAAAAACACATGTATAAGACAAAACGATAGATAATAGGATTAAATATAAATGTATATTATGGAGATGGAAAGAAAATAATAAAAAAGTTGATATATATGTGTATATATATTGTACTATTTATTTTTTTAAGTAAAAAAATACCAAAAAGAATAAAAATGGATGAAAATAAGAAAATTATTAAAAAGAAAAGAATAAATATATATATGATAGTTTTTTTTAAAAGAAAAAATGATTAAAAATGATTAATATATATTTTAAAATAATTTATTTATTTTAAAGAATATTAAATTATTTAATTTTCAAGGAAAAATATTAATTATTAAAAATGAAAAATTACCAGCATTAAAAAAAATTGCTTATTATGAAGAACAACGATAAAAAATATATATATATTTATGTGATAAAAATATGTATATATATAATAAACTTATTATATATATATATATAATAAACTTATTATATATATATATATATATATATATATATATATATATATATATATATATAAGAAGTCATAAATGAATATGACTAGTGCACTCATATAAATTAAATGACTAGTAAATGTTGATAGACATCAATGCATGATAAGCATCAAAATATCAATCCATGATAAGCATCAAAACAATTATCTCATAATATATCACATTGCCATATTAAACCAACCTAGATCCATCTTAACCCTGAATATATCAAGCATAGAGAGGGATCCAATCTTTGAAAGTGCAAACCTCCTTTTTTAGTGAAAAACTTGAGGAAAGGTTTGCACCTCAAGAGATTTGATCCCTCTCGGCACTTGATAGATTTGGGGTTAAGATGGATCTAGGCTGTTTATATAATACTATATAATATTTATATTTGTATCTATGTGTCTCTTTCTTATTCACTCCCTCTATGTCACCCCCCAAACCTATACACTCTCTTTCCATCTCTCTCTCTCTCTCTCTCTCTCTCTCTCTCACCTTCCACTCTCCTCTCTCCTTCTCTCTCTCTCGATTGCTCCCTTGTCACTCTGTCTCTCTCTCCACCTTTATACCCCTATGTATTTATTCTTCCTTCCCTCTCTCTCCCCCTCCAACTCCATCTCTCTCTCCTCTCTCTTGAGCCCTCCCTTTCTCTTCCACCTCCGTTCACCTCTACCCCTATCTCTCTCTCTCTTTCTCTCTTCCCTCCATCTCTGTGTGTGTGTCTCTCTCTCTTCCCCTTATTTCCCTATCTCACTCCCCCCCCACCCCCTCTTTCTCTCTCTTTTTCACTATCTAGCTCCCTCTCTCTAGCCCCTTTGTCTCCTTCACTTTTCTTCTTTTCATTGCTTGGATCCTCATTTAAGACAGATATAAGTTGGTTCTTACTAATATTATTTATATTATATAGAGTTCACATCTTTAATTATAAAAGTTCACATGTTTAATTATAAAATTATTCTCATTTTTTAATTACATCGTAAGGCATCACTATTTGAAAACAACTCCCCTAGCTGCCATTGTGTCCATGTTTGAGCCATTGGATCGAATGCTAGACGATTGAAATGTTTTAGGCTATTAGATCAAATAAATATTTTTATATATGTTTTTTTATAATGTTAGTTTTTTTCTTTTTAATAAGTTAGATTGAATTTAGGTTTTTTTCTTTTTAATGTTATTGACCCATGGTATTCATGTGGAATGTAGTTTCTTTATAGGGGGAACTAAGGTGGCCTAAATCAATCTTAACTCTGGATCTAAACTAATTATTTAATACAATTATTTTTAAATGTTTATAATCATTATTCTTTCAAAATTTTACTTAATAAAATGTATCTAAATTTTAGTACATCCAAATACAAGAAAAGATAAAAATAAGAAAATAAATAATGATAAACTATAAATACAACCCATGGTATTGACCCATAGTATTCATGTGGAATGTAGGGAACTAAGATGGCCTAAATCAATCTTAACTCTGGATCTAAACTAATTATGTAATAAAATATTTTTTAAATGTTTATAACCATTATTCTTTTAAAATTTTACTTAATAAAATGTATCTAAATTTTCATACATCCAAATATACATCGTTTTTATTGTTCTGTATTATTTTTGTTACAACTATTTTATTATTCCAAAAATACATGGTTTTTTTGTTATATATTATTCATGTTACAATTGTTTTATAATTCATGATTATTATTTCTTTATATATATATATATATATAATTAATAATGAAATTTTTTAATATATGTGATCTTTTTTAAATTTCCAAATTGTTTCAGAGGACATGATTTATCTTGAGCAATAATGATGAATGTTCATAATTCTCATTTCTTAAATAACATGAATTTTACCTTTAAAGGGGCAGGTAACAATTGTTTGTATCAAAGTCAAGGATACAGAAGAAAGGAGACATGGTGAAGAGAAGTTTCCAACCATACGACAAGCCCTAAAAAGGCATAACTTTGAATGTATGGAATCCATTTTCCCTAATACACATGAGAAGTGAAATAAAAAATCTTGGAATTTGGAAAATGTCATGAAGCTTATCTCATGTTCCATTCATTTAGATCTGGAGTATATGGAAGAAGAAAAGTAGGGCAATGGATACTTATCAAGAATGTATGATTCTTTAGAAGGAAACGGCATTGACAAGGCTATGGAGGACGAAACAGCATAATTAAAAACAAAAGAAGACTCTTTAGAAAATTCGTTACTCAAGGATTTTGGAATCCAGATGAGCTACATTATCTCACTGATTCAAGCAAGTGCTCAAAAAGAGATAGACAATAGTGATATAGAGACAATTTATTCATAAACAAGAGACAATTTTTTCATAAACAAGAGAAAGCTAGAATTATAACTCGAGATAGAGTTATGGGAAGAGAAACATTCCAATTTTAAGGAGGAGTCAAAGTTACATGAGTAGTAGTTCACTCAACATAATTCTCCAGCGCTTATTCTGGAGGAGAAAGTTCATACTACCTCATCAATTGAAGAAGGCCCACATGAGAAAAAAAGAAGAGATTCCTCAATCTTATTTTCATTTGACATTCAGTCACTCTGCTCTTTTTTTTCTAGTATTCTCTTTACCTCTACCCTTAAATTCAATGACTCAGAAAATACTAGACAAAGGACACTCACCTATTGCAATTAGTTGAAAAAAAAGGTATCTCTAAAGGGTCACTTGGGGAGGAATCTATTATTTAAAATATGGGGAAAATAGTTTCATTTCAAAACAAAAATGTATTATCACTAAGGACAGGAGTTATTACATTTAAAATTTGTTCCCATTCTTGCCACTGCAAATTTTGATTGATTCTTTTTATTTGATGGGAAAATAAATTATCTTTAAAAGGCACTAAAGTATTTAATTATGATCCTTAAAGAAGTGGCTAGATTCCCTGATTTTTTCTTCTTACTTTTGGGTCTTCACGATATTTGTTAGTGAAAAGTTCCAAAGAAACGGAATATTGGTCATTCAAAGATGAATTATGGAAATATGATTGTAGATAATTTATTAAAATAAATGATCTTAACTGAGATTAACTAATCATCCCCAAGGGTTAAAAAGGGCCCAAATGTCTCTTATCCATAAAATTGATGAATAAGATAATACTAGACAAAGGACACTTACCTATTGCAATTAGTTGAAAAAAAAATGTATCTCTAAAGGGTCACTTGGGGAGGAATCTATTATTTAAAAGATCGGGAAAATAATTTCATTTCAAAACAAAAATGTACTATCACTAGGGAAGGGAGTTATTACATTTAAAATTTGTTCCCATTCTTGTCGGTACAAAATTTGATTGTTGATTTTTATTTGATGAAAAAATAAATGATCTTTAAAAGGAACTAAAGCCTTGAATTATGATCCTTAAAGAAGTCGCTAGATTCCCTAATTATTAGCTGATTTTTTCTTCTTACTTTTGGATCTTCATGATGTTTGTATTCTGACTGAGGTGAAAAGTTCCAAAGAAGTGGAATATTGGTCGTTCAAAGAGGAATTATGGAAATATGATTGTAGATAATTTATTAATATAAATTATCTGAACTAAGATTAATTAATCATCTCCAAGGGTTAAAAAGGGCCCAAATGTCTCTTATCCATCAAATTGACGATTAAGATAACTCTATGCTCTATGTTCAAATGAGAGGTGAAAGTGGATTTCTTTGTAGTCCCTTATGAAGTACAACATGTCATAGTGATAAATTTTTATTCCATTAAATAATTCTAGTTGTAGAGCAAATTCAGAGTTCTAGGAGTAGTATCAAAGGAATTCAACATTGCGAATGTGATAGAAGCAAATAATTTCATGGAAGGGTGAGTTCTAGGAGTAGTATCATAGGAATTCAACATTGCGAATGTGATAGAAGCAAATAATTTCGTGGAAGGGTGAGTTCTAGGAGTAGTATCAGAGGAATTCAACATTGCGAATGTGATAGAAGGAAATAATTTCATGGAAGGGTGAAGTCTGCCCAACTTGGTCATAAAAACCAAGTGCATCCTTCATGTAGAAAAAAAATAAACATGCTGATTTTTTCATATAGAGGTCTTGATTACTTTGGCCAAAACGTCTCATCCATTATGAAAAAACACATATTGCATGCAATTAATAACAAAGAAGTTGTTCTAAATCAATTAATCAATATGGATATTTTGATTTGAGATCCAGTAAACATATTTCTCCACCCCTTATTTTGGAGGATCAGTTGGAGCTGGGAAAGTTCCTACTACCTCTTCTTTCTTATATGTTATTATTTCCTATACCACAACCTTACGGCGTTTCCTTTGCAACATGTGGTGCAATTGGTAGTTGTATTAAAACCTTAACTAAGTTGTAAGGCATTCTTATTTAAACTATGATGCACAAGGTTGTTGTTTCATATAGGAATATTTAGATATGATAAGAAAAGTGTGATACTCTATTGTAATTTTCTCTACAAATGTGATGGAAAGTGTGCTCTAAATTTTGACAGTTTCATGGTTAATGTAGTATAAGCTACATGAAAATTGACAGTCTTGTATACAAGATCAAGAAATCTATGCCCAATATCCAACACCATAGAGCGAGATATTTTCACCAATTCAAAAAGCCATCATTGTTTCATAGAGAAGCATTTAGTTCTGATAAGAAAATTGTGGTACTATCTGTTATACTTTTTTAGTTTTTTAATGATTCAATTAATATTAAAATTTTGTATGTTGTCATGAGGAGATTTTTTATTTTCATGTCAATTACCTTTTATAACTCTAGGAGGTTCTTAATATTTCCTTTGCTTTTAATAAATGGAACTCAACTATATATTTGAAAATATGATTAGGTAAGAGAATTTTAGGATTATAATTTTTTTTCAAGTTCACAACGTGAATGTTTATTTACCTAAATTTGGCTCCCATGTTCAATAACTCCCCATGGGGTTTGAAGATAATAGGTAATGGAAATTCAACGATATATAAAACAAATAATTTATACATCAAAAAATCAGTTCTATATATTATAGTTGTTCTGGCTTGAGCAATCTTTCAATTTGGCATTCAATTATTTATTAATAAACTTGTTTTACTTAGTAGGGAGTACAATAATTTTGTAATCAAATAATAGGAGAAAACATATTCACAATATAATTTATTTGAATAAATAGATGTGTGTAAAATAGTTTAATAAGAAACTAGATTTGTAATTATAAAATATAAAACTATAACTTAAAATTGTGAAATTACTTTGTATTTTTTGTTTCTTATGTGTATAGAGAAAGAATAAACCAAGTTTGGAGTTAAGAAAATAAACCATAACATAAAGAACAATATCTCCTTCAAAAAATGTGTCCATATTAAAAATACATTCACTTTCTTGTATACCATGACTATTGTTATTCATATATAATATAAAATTGCTGACAAGCATGAAATTAGAGCTCGGATATGTAGATGAACTTGGACTAAACTCTATTTATGTTAATAAAAATTCTCTTTATTTACATCTATGCTAGATAGATTGTACTTTAATGTATTTAAAATATCTTATTTGAGTTACATTCTCATTTCATGCTTGTTTCAAAAGATGATTAATTACCAAAGGATTTTCACCCCCAATTTCCTATTTTAATATCTATAAGAAATTTATATATATGTGAACATATTATTTTGGTTTATATATATATGTTTTCGCTCACAATTGTCTATTTCAATATCTATAACAAAGTTTATGGTTGATAACTCTTATCAATATCTTTCAAACTTCCACGACTTGCTTCCATGGAAGAAAAAATTGCCTTTCATTCCATCACAATGGCTCCTTTGCAACAACTTATTTCCTCTAGGCTACTCTTTCCTATGTTATTGCCTTAAGGAATTTCTTTTGCAACATGTGGTGAAATTGCTAGTTTAATTTCTATGGGAATATTTTAACAGTGGTGAGGATAGAGGATTTAGATATATCTCAAAATTAATTATAAAGTTTTTCCCTTTAGCTTCAATTAAAAAAAAATTATAAACTAAAAATAAAATAAAATATTTTTATTATGAAATTTATGGTTTTTGGGAATGTGGTATTGATAAGCCATGGTATTGGCACATGGTATTGTAACAAAGCCTATTTACAAGTTAATAATATCCATGGTAAAGTGGGGGTGAATATTCATGGTTAAGAATTTTATGATTTTGTTAAAAAATATTTTGATTGTGAAGTAAGTTATGATTTTTTGGCATGTGGTATTGATAAGCCATGGTATTAGCCCATGCCATTATAGAAAATCCTATTCACAAGTTCATAATATCAATGGAAAAGTGGGGGTGAATATCCATGATTAATAATCTTGTCATATTGTTATAAAATATTTTGGTTGTGAAATAAGTTATGTTTTCTAGGAATGTGGTATTGATAAGCCATGGTATTGTAACAAAACCTATTTACAAGCTAATAATATCCATGGTAAAGCAGGGGTGAATATCTATGGTTAAGAATATTTTTATATTGTTATAAAAAATTTTGATAGTGAAATAAGTTATATTTTTTTGGGCCTGTGGTATTGATAAACCATGGTATTGTAACAAAGCCTAATTTTTAAAAGTTAATAATATCCACAGTAAAGTAGGGGTGAATATCCATGAATACTAATCTTGTCATATTATTCTAAAAAATTCTAGTTGTGAAATAAGTTATGGTTTTTGGGCATGTGGTATTGATAAGCCATGGTATTGGCCCATAGCATTGTAACAAAGCTATTCACAAGTTAATAAAAATATAAAATATAATTTTTTTTTTTTTTTTTTTTATTACTTTAACTTTTCTAAACCAACATTTAAAAGCTTGCACTCATCCCCATCATCACTTTTAATTTTTTCTATTTTTTAATTAAATTGACATTTAAAATTGTTTACATTCTTACATTACCTCTCTTTTGAGTGCAAATTTGAAGAACTGACATCCGTGGATATTTGCTTAATTATTATTGGTTCTTTTATTTTTACTTTCACTTTTATTGGTTATTTTGCATACTAAAATTATTTGTGGCTCGGTGAAAGGCCTTAAAAAACTATGTTTAAGAAATTGAATAAACTAAAGAAATGAGGTTTTTTATATTAAATAATAATAATAATAAGTCTCTAGAAAAGGAGGGTTACCAAGCTCTCTCATTTTTCCTAGAAGGAAGGAAAGAACCTTTAGAAGAAAAAAGGGAAAAAGAGATCCGAGGATGGAAGGAAAGGCTAGATGATAATGAGAGAGAGGAAATTGAGATGGATAGCTTGCACAGGACACTGTATAGGTGGGAAGGACATTGTGCAAATGGGAAGGACACTACCAAGTTAATGGTTCTTGAGCTGGACTTAGAACCAGTGGAACCCTTGAAGTGAATTTCAAGTGTAGAAGTTATGAACTGGACCAGGTGGTCTTAAGGTCCAAGAAAAATCTATCACAAAATTTATTCCTATACTATCTGGAAGAGAGGAAGCTTGGGGGAGAGTGGACTTCATTACCAGTGTCATGATCTGGTGGAGAGAATTCCTGATTAAATTTTAAAGATAAATCTAAGGATTAGATACATACTCCTCTACATGTCTTTATCTGTGGATGTTTAAGGGAAATTTTATATTTTAAGCGAAATATCGTTCTATGTGTTTCTTTGAAAGAACAGTTGAATATTGAGAAATTAAAATTCTATATTGAATGCAATTTGACGTAGGAATTGCTAATAGTTTGTGAACAAGTTATGAAATTATGATGTAATATCCCAAAAGGGAGAATGCAGTAATACAAAAACACAATATGAGAACTACAACAATGTAAACAAATAATCTAACGACACCATAAAATAGAAAGAAATAGCTGAGTGATTTTATTAATATGGAGGTTGATAGAAAGTATAGCAATGCTTAAAATATGAGACAGTCAAGCCAAAGAGATGGCCTAGAATGACCCTAAAATGCTCCCAGAAGAGGGACTGCGTAACTATTGGATTGCTAGAAGGAATACAATGTTGTCCTTGTTGCAAAATGTTGGGACTACAACTGGTGGAAAATATAGAAATGTAGATCGAGCTGTTCTGGAGTTCGAATGATGCTAAAAATTGAGATCTGGGCTCTATGATGGATACCCAAGATAACCTAGAAAGGATTTTCTAGATCTAGCAATCTAGGAAAATCACCCTCTTAGGCATTCCCTATACAATTTTTGGGTATGTAGATCTACTACATAATCTGATCAAAGATGGCTACAATGTGATGTACAATTAGATCTATGCAAGAAGCGTTGATCCCTTCACTAGATCCTCAAGCTAGAAGCTCAAAATATAGCTCCTCCAACCTTCTCCAATGATTGGAGCTGTTGATACACAACTACTGCCAAAAACTGCGTTGTCAAGGAGGGAGGCTCTCTAGCATACCGCTAAATATGGAAAATCAACTCAAAAATGGTGGAAACAGTGAATGCAAAGTGAGGATATGGTCCCTCACAATATTTCCAGCTGAAGTACTCGAAACTTCCTTCCTCTTTCAGATCTACAAGACTAGACTAAATAATCCTTGAGGGGACTATTGCTGCATGGATGTATAAACTGCTGGCCTGAATTCCAGATATAGATCTTTTGCTCCTGAAGTACTGAACGTGAAGCACAAGGTGAAAGGATGAATCCTCCAATGGTTTCCTAGCTGAAGTGATAGAAACAACCACCACCTCTCAAACTCTTGAACATGAATTGCATTATTCCCGTAACTGAATGTGCATATGAGTGTGGTTGAATATGGAACTAATTCCTGATGATGAATAGAGCTCAATAGAAACCTTCCCAGAGTAGGCACTCGAAGTCCCCCATGGGTAAGGGTGGGATTTCTACTCGGAAACACCCTATGCTAAAAAACACTTCAGAATTAGCTAAACAACATAAGTGTGCATATAAATGTCACCTGACAAATCTAGTTCTAAACAGATCAACAATATAATAATACCAAGCCTCCTTCTATTGTGCCTTCATCTTCATTATATAGATTTTGATCCTTCCATAGCCCTGTCCCACCTCATAACTGCGTTGTACAGGTGGCCACTAGCCTCCATGAAGACTACGTTGTTTCACCATGTTATCCATCATGTTTTGCATTTAATTCCCACTCTCTCTATCATGTGTGCATTAGATGCACCAATTCCTCCACTAACTCATCATAAGTGATTTATGATCTTACTTTGAATGCACCATGATCTCAGTTGACCTACTCCAAGATCCTCATGATTTTACATTAATAATCCATGATCTCCACTCTTCTTACATTTAAGAAGCTACTCCACTACTCCATAATGCAGATCTAGATCTAAATATCCACATTCACACATGAAAAGTGGATTTTATTCATCCATGGGGTTTATGGGTCCCTCCACCCTCTTATTTAATTAATTAATTAAGAAAATCAAGAACACTAATATTCCAATTATCTTATGAAAAATTGGGAATATTACAGTCCTCCCCGCCAAAATGTTGCTTGTCCTCAAGCAACTGTAAAAGTGGATGCTATAGAAAACATCCTCCCTCTAATTGGAATCCTCATATGGAAGGCATCCCCATATACCACAATGTATAATGCATGCCCGGCTCCAAAGCTGCCTCTTTAGAATGTCTAGAATGGCCTCCAAATGAAAAGTTAGATGCCTCTCATCAATGAATCTCCATGTGACAACCATATGTTTTCCAACATCCTCTTATATGCATGAGATACATAAATAAAAGTAATCTCTTCCCAAAGTGGAAAGTCCCAACTCATGAAATATCTCTCCATCGCATAATATATAGGGTAGATTGCATCTCTCAATGCTCTCAACATTAGCCACGTTGACTTTGTGGGATCCAAGCATCACATCAACATAGTGCAAAAAAGAAGTAGAGACATATGGATGAACATGTACAATGTCAAACCATACTCTCCCAATAACAACCACCACAGCAAAGCCTTCTAGTGCCATGCTAGATCATCATGAAAACAAACAAGAGAGCCATATTCTCTCAAAAGAAGCCACCACGGAAATGCTTCTTGCTGCCATGCCAAATCAACATCAATATAAGTATGAGAGCCATACTCTCTCAAAATAAGCCATCAAAGCAATGATTCTTGCTGCCACACTACATCATCATTGTGCCAAATTTAGTGGTCATATTCTCTCAAGAGAAGCCACCGTAGCAATTCCTCTTGTTGCCCCATCACATCATCATTATACCAAGTATAATGACTATAATCTCCCAATAGAAGCCAACACAGTAAGTCCTCATGTTGCCATCCTCTATCATCATCATGCAATGTATGGGGTGAATGCAACCCATACTCTCCCAAAAGTAACCATAACAACAAGGATTCTTGTTGCCACCTTACATCATCATGATGCAATTCATGGAGCAACAACATACTAATGGACATGTGAAATGTCTCATCAGCCAAATACAAACAAGCTCCATGTTTCCACACCATGTGAGAGTGATGTCTTGTTCCAAACCCAAGTACATAGATGAACATGAGATACATCCCAAATAGAAATACATGTAAAGACATGAGACATATCCCAAACAAAAGAAAATACATGGACATAAGAAACATCATGAGATGTCCAAACTCTCTCATCAACAACCAGCACATCCATGCCTCTTGATGTTGCAAGTCATCAGTGATACAAATGGCATGGATCCTGCAAATATGAGATGTTGGGTAGTATCCATACTCACCCAAAAGAAACCAGTGCATCCATGCTTCTCGCTTCCCGGTATCATAGATTTGCAGGAAGGTAGGCAACCTCCTTCTCCTCATATGGATCCATTCATCCCAATGTGGATGATGAATCATGCCAAGTTCAATCTTGGTATCCACCCAATGTTGAATACCAACATCCTCCATCTGAATAGATTTTCACTCCATGAAATGTTGAAGTGCACCTCCTTTTATGTCTCTCCATGAGATCCTCTCATCAATGGCCAATTAGAACCGATAGGGCACCATACATGCTATAGGTAGAATATTCTCTTTGAGCTATGAGGAGCTCATCAAAGAAACTTCATCTTGATAATGGGGAATGATCTCCATCATAAGAGGTATACCCTCTATCATCTATCCCTCAAGTGCTTCATGAGTGAATCTACCTTAAGAATTCTCCAAGAATAATGGGGCCCTCTCATCATCACTGCTACTAAGTGACAACATTGTAGATATGCAAGGTGATACATGTGTTGTCTCATGGCCACATACAATGCTAAAATCAAAGTTTGGAAATATACTGAATAGGACTGTGCTCCTCCCATCTTCTTCAACTCCACACTTCAACATAAAGTGTTGGGTGTAGCTCAACCATGACAAACTGGGATATAAATACATCTTCTCCTTGATCAAATCAAGGGTCCTCTGTGCAATGATAATTTGTTGCTCCAAATCAGCAAGGTGATCTAATCCTTGGTTATGCATTTTCCCTGATGGAATGGTCTCAAAAATATCAATATGAGGTACTGAAATAATATGAGATGAAATTATATGCAAACCTTGGATAAGCTGAATATCGGGAACATCTTGCAAATCTACAAGAGTTTCTTCCACTGGTGCAATGGTCTCTCCAACTACTGGTACTAATGATGGTTACTCTTCTACCATACCAGCACTAGTATCTACCTCCTCCTCCTAATGAATCTCATGAATCATGCATGGGGCTCCAAATTTCAAGAGATTAAAACCATCTTGCAAAGATGCAGGTGCTCTTCCTCCTGAAGCAAGTACTGTTGCAGCTGATGGTGATGGTAGAGGCTCCTCCTCTTGATTGATAATGATGATATCTTCCTTGGGCTCTTCATGTACTATCTCTCCATGATGGGATATGCCACTATGTGAGATGTCTCTGGTTTGTTTCTACCAAACCTCTTCTTCAGCCTCTAAATGAAATCTGCATAAGAAGGCACTTTCATATGTGACAAATGACTGAACCACCAATCACTTGATTCACCCTCTAGGTGCAATGCTCCAATCTCCACAACCTCTCTTTCTGCTACAGTATATTGTAGAAATAGTATAGCCAAATATTCCCTCCAAGCCCTCTATGTGCTTGTGGGAGATCCATCAAATGTAGGTAAGACTAATCTATGCCTCTTTCTTCTATTGTTGTTGTGAGATCTCCTTGCTTCTTTAAGCTACAAAAATTGTTGGAGAGATAGATTCTCCCTGAGTTCTCAGACTGTGGTTTGTAATCAGACAGATATTTACTTAGGATCTCATGCCCCAAGTCTCCTTCATATTCACAACATTCTCCTTCCTTGTCAAAGAGAGGGAATCTAGTAGAATGTGGTGGAGATATTTGCTTCTCTGGTTTCTTCTTCTGTTGATAGGAAGTGCTTGGAACTTCATCTACTTGAAATCTTCTTGGAACCTCCTATTTCCTTTCTTTCTTCAATTTCTTGACCTCCTTGGAGATATATTGAATGGATCTAAAGAGAAAAGTGGAAAAACTGAAATCATCCTTCATGATAGATCTCTACTATATGTTTCTTCTTTGATGTTTAAGATGAAGTACCCACAAGCTGAGCCAAAGGTCATGCTCTGATTCCACTGTAATATCCCAAAAGGGAGAATGCAGTAATACAAAAACACAATATGAGAATTGCAGTAATGTAAACAAATAATCTAAAGACACCATCAAATAGACAAAAACATTTAAGCCATTTTATTAATATGGAGGTGGATAGCAAGTACCAAAATTCTCAAAATATGAGACACTGAAGCCAAAGATATGGCCTAGAATGAACCTGAAATGATCCCACAAGAGGGACTGCGTAATTGCTCAACTACTGGAAGGAATACTACGTTGTCCTTACAGCAAATGTCGGGACTACAACTGCTAGAAAATATAGCAATGTAGGTCACGCAGTTTCGGAGCTCCGATGATGCTGAAAATTGAGATCCGGGCTCTATGATAGATACCCATGATAACCCAGAAAGGGTTTTCCAGATACAGCAATCTAGGCATATCACCCTCTTAGGGCTTCACTATAAAACTTCTAGGTATGCAAATGTGCTACATAATCTGATCAAAGATGGCTACAATGTGATGTAAAATCATATCTATACATTAAGGGTTGATCCCTTTACTAGATCCTCAAGCTAGAAGCTCAAAATCTCACTCCTCCAACCTTCTCCACTAATTGCAACTGCTGCTACACAACTGTTTCGAAAAACTACATTGTCAAGGAGGGAGGATCTCTAGCCTACTGCTAAATATGGAAAATCAGCTCAAAAATGGTGGAAAAAATGAATGAAAAGTGAGGAGATGTTCCCTTACAGGATTTCCAACTGAAATACTAGCAAATTCCTTCCTCCTTCAGATCTACAAGACTGGACTGTGCAATCCTTGAGGGGATTGATACTACATGGAGGTATAAACTGTTGGCCTGAATGCCAGATATAGATATGCTTCTCTTGAAAGGATGAACATGAAGCACAAGGTGAAAGGATGAATCCTCCACTAGTTTCCTAGCTGAAGTGCTAGAAATAACCACCACCTCTCAAACCGTTGAACATGAATTGCATTATTCCTGTAACTGAATGTGCATATGAGTGTGGCTGAATATGGCACCAATTCTTGATGATGAATAGAGCTCAATAGAAACCTTCCGAGAGTAGGCACTTGAATTCCCCTGTGGGTAAGGGTGGGATTTCCGCTCAGAATCACCCTGTGCTAAACAACAATGCAGACTTAGCTAAACAACATAAGTGTGCATAGAAATGTCACCTGAAAAATCTAGATCTAAACAAACCAAAAATTTAATAATACCAAGCCTCCTTCTATTGTGCCTTCATCTTCATTATATATATATCATGAGCCTTCCATATCCCTATCCCACCTCATAACTGCGATGTACATGTAGCTACTAGCCTCCATGAAGACTGCATTGTCTCTCCATGTTCTCCATCATGTTCTGCATTTAATTCCCACTCTCTCCATCATGTGTGCATTAGATGCACCACTTCCTCCACTAACTCATCATAAGTGCTTTATGATCTTACTTTGAGTGCACCATGATCTCAGTTGACCTCCTCCAAGGTCCTCATGATTTTACACTAATAATCCATGATCTCCACTCTTCTTACATTTAAGAAGCTGCTCCACTACTCCATAATGCATATCTAGATCTAAGTTATCCACATTCACACATAAAAAGTGGATTTTATTCATATATGGGGTTTATGGGTCCCTCCACCCTCTTCTTTACTTAATTAATTAAGAAAATAAAAAATGCTCCCACAAGAGGGACTCCGTAACTACTGACTACTAGAGGAAAATACTATGATGTACCTATCGCAAAATGTCGGGGCTGCAACTACTGGAAAATGTAGCAATATAGATCTGGCAGTTTCGGAGCTTCGATGATGCTGAAAATTTAGATCTGGGCTCTATGATGGATACCCAAGATAACCCAAAAATGATTTTCCAGATCTCTCAATCTAAGAAAATTACCCTCTTAGAGCTTGCACATATAACTGTTGGGTATGCAGATCTGAAACAAGATCTAATAAAAAGATGGATGTAATATGATACAAAAATAGATATATGCTTGAAGGGTTGATCCCTTCACTAGATCCTTAAGCTGGAAGCTCAAGATCTAGCTCCTCCAACCTTCTCCATTGATTGCAGTTGCTACTACACAAACGCTGCAAAAAACGGCATTGTCAAGGAGGGAGGCTCTTTAGCCTACTGCTGAATAATGATATGTAGCTCAAAAATGATGGAAACAATGAATAGAAAGTGAGGATATGATCTCTTAGAGGATTTCCAGTTGAAATGTTGAAAACTTCCTTCCTCCAATAGATCTAAAGGACTAACTGCGCAATCCTTGAGGGTATTGTTGTTGTATGGAGGTATAAACTACTGGCTTGAATGTCGGATATAGATCTACTGCTCCTGAAAGGCTGAACATGAAGCACAAGGTAAAATTATGAATCCTCCACTGGTTTCCTAGCTAAAGTGCTAGAAACAACCACCACCTCTAAAACCCTTGAACAAGAATTGCGTTATTCATGTAACTGAATGTGCATGAGTGTGGTTGAATATGGCACCAATGCCTGATGATGAATAGAGCTCAATAGAAACCTTCCCATAGTAGGAAATCGAAGTCCCCCATGGGTAAGGGTTGGATTTTCGCTCGGAAATACCCTGTGCCAAACAACACTGCAAACTTAGTTAAACAACACAAGAATGCATAGAAATGCCACCTGACAAATCTAGATCTAAACATATAAAAAATATAATAATACCAACCCTCCTTCTATTGTGCCTTCATCTTCATTATATATATTTTGAGCCTTCCATAGCCCTGGCCCACCTCATAACTGCGCTGTAAAAAGAGTTACGAGCTATAAAAAAGTCAGATCCCATCTAAGACCGTCCAAAACCATGGCAAAACTTATTCAGCACCTCTAGGAAATGAGTAGATTTGGGATAACCCATTTCCGCCTACGGCAAGGTGACATAATTTCTAAAAAAGAAGAAGCATACATAATTTAATGTGGAATGTTACTCATTATATGCAAGGAGAACATAAATCCATAATCTTTCAATATATACTATGCAAACCATGTAAATACAACCAGACACAGGGTTATTTTTTCAGGATTGCTTTTCTTTACTTAAACATTTAACATCAATATTGGTATATAATTGAAGAAAATTTGAAAGGAACGAGAAGACTCAGAACCATAGTGTATTCCTCTTAAAAGTTGACTGGAATAGGAGCTGATAAACCAAAGCCTAACTTTTAATACAACTAGGAAATCTTCAAGTAAATTATGTTCATTGTACAATGGTGCAAAACCCTGGATGGATATCAGAGAAATTAAGAGGCGGCTAGCCTTTTCAAACCCTCAGAGGGGTTTAACCTACCATTTCTCAATAAATTTATAAGTTAAAATTTAAACAAATACATTAAACCCAACACAAAGACTCTCTATAATCGTAGAGCACCAAAGGTTGTGGTTTTCCAAAACTAGAGCTACATTCTAGAATATTCGTACTCAACTAAGAAAGAACACACCATTAAACTCAAATTCCAGTCGAACCCATTAAGCCCTCGTATAGGGTGAGAGAAAATAAAGAACCTAGAAATAGATTTTCGAAGTGAGTACTTGTATGTAGCAGAAAACTATCATCTATAGCCGAGACGAGGTCATTGGAAGCTTACCTAGAGACAATACAAACAAATGTAAATTTTTTTCAGTGGGGACTAATGTTTTCTAAGTTATACTCCTCCAGGAGGAAAGAAATAAAAGGAGAATGGCGAGTTACCTAAGCTAAGTGAGCAAGCCATTCAATTAGAACCTGTCAGACAGAGAGGAAATAATTGTTAATACAAGGAAAAGCAAGAAAAGAAGGACTGTAAGTGAGAAAATACCCAAAAATTACCTAAAGTCGAGACGCAATCCCTGTCTAAACCATTCTTCTTCATTTGTCGAAAGGAGAGAAAGAACCTAGTAGATACCTGCAACCATCAAGAGAAATTAGCGGTGAAATCCTCAAAAGTGCCAAAAATTCATAGCAAAAGAAGCAAAACTATAAAGCATTGAAGTAGACATATTTACTGCTTGATAGGAAACTATGGATGAACAAAAACCCCTCGTTGGAAGAATCGAGTTGTAGAGATATAAACCCTAGCTTTGAGTGGCAGAATGATAGAGATCTCCTCAGATTCCAAGGGTAGACAGTTACCTCAATGACTTTCTTCCACCTTTACCATAGTATCAAGAAACCTCCAGGTGGATGGTGGATCCGTGTCCAGGTGGTCCGAGTGGGAGGCATCTTTAATACGACTACCATACAAAAAACTAATCACATTTAATGTTTGACAAACCTAAGTTACACATATCAAGGGTTTGTATTAGAAGTGGATTTACATAGTAGTAAATTTAATATGGAAATAACATAACTAGCCTCCACCACCATCAATAAGAATGAGAACAAATATTATTTTGCATATGTGCATTGTAAATCATGTATAGCGGGTTATGAATGTTATCAAATTTAATGTAGCCCAAATGTTTGTAAAATTTGTGTTATGTGTTGGCCTTAAGCTTCTGATCCTTTTTTTTTTTTGGGATGATACTTGTTACAAGTGTCATTTCAACATTGTGGCCAATTGGGAAACTAAAAAGTAATAAATTTGATAATGTGCACAGAGGACGAGACAAGATGTGGAGAGGGACTGAACCACCGATAAGACCCAGTGCACCTTATGTATAAACTAATCCAGATATGTGGGTGTGATTGGGAGAGGATCCTCGACAAGCTAATGCGACACTGTTGTAAATAGTACAACAAATTCAAGATGAAACGACTAATTTAAGAGCTGATAATGAAATACTAAGGCAAGAAAAAGAGATAATTTTAAAAATTTTGTCAGCAAAATATAATCATTGAGACCAAACCCAAGTGTTGGTAATGGAAATTGAACTGAAGTATATTTCCAAAGGGAGGATAATGAGGAATTCGAAGGAGGACGAAATGATGAAGAGGGAAGATATGATAATGTTTATGATGACAAAGGGGCAAAGAGACAGAAAGTCTAACTTCAGGGAGAATTCAAGAAGATAAAACCCCTAACATTTGATGGTGAAGCTGAAGAGGTAGTCGAGGCTTAGCTGATTAATATGAATATGTATTTTTTGATATATGAATATGATAATAATTTGAAGGCTAGGTTGGAAATTTACCAATTGCAAGTTAAATCCACCTTGTGGTGGGAAGAAATTAAAATAGTCCAGAGAATTGAAGAACAAAATATAACATGGAATTATTTTTAGAAACATTTCAAGGATGAACACCTGACTAAAGAGTTATATGATGAAAAATAAAAAGAGTTTCATGATCTTATATTAGGTCAGTTGACTATGGATGAATTTGTAGCTAAGTTCACGTCTTTATTGAGACAGATTCCATACATTTGGGAAGAGAAAGAAAAGGTGCATTATTCATCAGTAGCCTTCCCATATTCATGAAGGAAAAAAGAGAGTTTGATAACCCAAAGATGATGGATGAAGCCATCTGAAAGGCCTAAATTTTCTATTAGCAAATGAAATAAAATAAGAGAAGGTAACATGAGTGGATTGAACAAAAAAGGAAAAAAGGGATTTTAGAGTTGTAGATGTGTAAAAACTACTAAAATGAAGAATATGCATAGGAAACAATAGCTCAAGATGCCAGGGAGAAATCAAAAGAAGTTTAAGTTATATGCTGAAGCTAGGAAAAATGAGGTAGCAAGCCGACTGGAAACCATTCAACAACATAAACCTCCTTCGCAATGTTGGGGGATGTGGAGAACACCATTATTTAAAATTTTCCCTTACCGTGCTCATACCGAATAAGATACTAATTTAAAAGAAGCCTCTACATTGGGAGAGGTGGTGAAGAATATACCACAAATTAATGCACCCTTTGACAATAATCAAGTTGAATATCAACCCACAATGATAGAAGTTGAAGGTAAAATATATAATCAATCTGTTTCTATTTTAATTGACCCAAGCGCAAGTCCGAGTTAGGTCAGTCCAAAGTTAGTGGAATTCTGTCAATTGAAAAAACTTAAATTCAAAACTCCCTAGTTAGTGCAATTGGCTACTAGAGCCAAGCGAAGGGTTATTACTAGAATAGAAAATTCTCGTCTTGAGATAGAAGGGCATCAAATTGTAGTGGATTTAAATATGTTACCCTTAGGGACCTATAACGTGTTGATTGGTATGGATTGGATAGAGAGGCATTGGTCCTTGGTAAATTGTAAAGATGAAGTAGACAGGAGATCCAAGGAGTTAGAGATAGGATATTCAAGGAGTAAAAAGATCTTTTATATTGTGACCTATTACCACTTCAAGATGTCCCAACTTATAATCTATAAGAGTCAGCCTTAATACTCTAGCTTCTTCATGTTATGCATGTCATGAGAAATATTCTGAGGAACATTTTCAAAGAATATGAACCGCAACACTAAGTGCCTCATCTCTAGCCAAGTTTCCATTATGCCATATGTAAGGGGTCTGTCAATGTCTACATCCAACTTTGTTAGATTTTGAAGACTTTTCAAACTCCAAACACCCATTGATTCTTCCATTCTCACATTTAAAGTTTTGTATAAGTGGAGTTTTCTCAACGATGTAAGTTTATATATCTCAAGCAGAATCATCTTCAAAGAGGAGCATACATCTAAATTAAGCTTAATATTATTGAGCTCTCCAATTTTAGATGGCCATGATAGTATAAGTCGACACCATGAAAGATAAAAAAATTGAAGCTTAGAAATATGGAATGTATCTTCACCTAAATATTTGATGGGAAGCCCACGTAAAGACAAAAAATCAAGCAGTCTTAGTTTTGCCACTGATGTTTGGACTGAAGTTATTTTGGTGCAGTCTGACATGTTGAGAACCCTCAGAGAGGTGAGTCTCTTGAGTAGAAGTTCTATGGGAAGCAATTCCAAATCTGTATTTGCTTCTCATATGAGACTCACGAGTTTTGGACATCTCAAATCAGTGGGAAGATCACCAGTATAATTATCCGGAACCAATATCCTTATAAAATTCTCTGACAAATTTGGTGGATTTTTTCTTGTCATGAGTACACAATTTTTCTCTTTCTGGGTGATACACTATCATTTCATGAATAACACCATGAAGTACTATGCTGGGAAAATCATCACAATCCTTTTTTCTCCATATTTTCCTTAAGAACTTTGTGCTAGAATCCTTAACAATGTTGAACAAGAAATGATGTACAAGGAGTTTTACATATTTATGCCCAATAGAAATATTCATAAAATAAGCTCCTTGTTTTCTCTTGATCAAACCTTCCCCAATTCACATTTGCACTAATTGACACGAACCAATTTGTTGACCTTGCTTATATAGATCACAATATAGAAATAAATTCTTTATAATTGAATTAGGAAAATTATCATAACTCCATCGTAACAGTATATACAGTTCTACATCTATTTGAATCGTGGCTAGAAATATAGATCTGCTTTTTTAAGCAAAGATAAACAAAAATCCCATTCATGTACACTAATTTTACCAATCATTTATGTGGCGACTACATTTATGGCCAAAGGAAAACCTTTGCGCTCATCTAGGCCTAGAATTTGATGTCCTATAAGAATTATTTTTCATTTCATAACGTATTTGACAACTACTCAAAATTTTTCCATGTCAGTTTTGAATTGATATTTTCATTTTAGAACGTATTTGACAGTTTCTCAATTTTTTTCCACATCAAGTTTGACTTGTAATATAGATCAGCAACTCGTCAAAATGACATCTAGTTTCAAATTACAGCAACAAAAATTCATGGTAGGGTACATAATTTACAGCTATTACTTTTGTGAATTCTATCTACCAATGAATACATTTTTCAATTCACCTGTAATCAATAAAATCTTTACAATAAATTTTTGGGTGTTTGGCCATTCGGGTAAGGACGAGGGCGTTCAAAATACTTCACTGGTTGCATATGATAATGACATGGGCATTTGGAAATGGGCCAAGGTTATTATCGGGAGAGATAAAATCAAAGGAACAAAGAATGATACTTTTCTAAAGGGGCATACATTAGACTCTATTCACTCAAGAGGATACCTTTTTCTATACTAGGTCATCAGACAGTGGCAAGTTGGTTGCCCAATCTAGAAAAAGGCTGAAGAACTGGGATCATAGGGCAAGAGTTCCAAAGAATGGAACAGATATATTAAACATCTTCCAATGGTCAGACTCTGTCACAGTGAACAAGGAGATTGTATTACATGGGGTGGGAGTCTCCACAATCATTCGATTATTGTGGCAGAGTCATATCAGTTCTACATGAATTAATTTTATGACTTTCATATGCCATATTGGTTTCATATTTTTGGAAATGGCGCACCCCCCTCAAAATAATATTGTTTACTTAGCTGGTGTGGAAAAATAAAATTTTTACATGGGATAATCTCTTGAAACGTAGTTATTCAGGACTCGGATTCTGTATTTTCTGCAGAAATGATTCAGAATCATGTACACATATTTACTCAGGTTCTGTATTTTCTGCAGAAATGATTCAGAATCATGTACACATATTTTATATCTATGCCTACTACCAGACATGTATGGAGTCATATTTCACAGGTCTTACATCTCCCGGTCATATGGGCACACAACTTGGAAAAATGCATCACATATTGGGCTTCGAGTGACATCAACTATAAGTAAATTTCACTCTTCATATTCTGGGAGATTTGGAATGCCTACAATTACTCTTTATTTGAAGGGATTTCGATTAACATAAACAAGATATACCACATGATATTTACTTGGATGTCATTTTTCTCCCAAGATACTGACACACCAAAATATGTACCCTATCATTTCTATCCTCCTATTCTTTTCTTACTTGTACGATTTTTTGATGGAGTGGAACAACTTGGAATATGTAGATGCGAATCTATATTTAGGATAAATGAAATATTACACTATAAAGTTTCTTGGAATCGAGGATTATGCACCAATACAAGGGCTAAAATATTAGCATTATGGGTATACTTTGGTTTGCAAAATATAAGAAATTAATAAATCTCCATGTATATGGTGATTCGAGAACTCTCATTGAAGGTATAAAGGGACATACATCTTTTTATCCTCCCTCTTTATCTAGATGGATAGAAAAAATAAAAAAATCTCATGGGAAACCTCACGGATATCTCTATTAATCATATATAAAGGGAATCCGACATGGAGGTAGACACGCTATCTAAGGAGGGTCTCAGTGGGGTATATGGTGTTATGAGGTATAGGTATGTCAAAGACAATGCCACTTGGGAAGAGGGCTTGCTAAATCTACCTTATCATACCCGTGCACCATTATCATTTATATCTTTTGATTTTTATGGTGTGCCTTTACAAACAATGCACTAGCTCTATGAATGACATTCCTATATCTTTTTTTGGTTTCCTCTCCAGAATATATGATATGAAGTTTTAGAAATTGATTGGTCACCTTTATTTTTGTATGTAGACATATTCTAGTGAAGTTTTGAGTTTGTTATGACAACACAAATACAAATGTTATATACATCTTGGAAAATGTATTGGATCTATCCATTTAATATAAATCCAACATTTTTCTTCTGAAATTTCATATATATATATATATATATATATATATATATATATATATATATATATATATATATATATATATATATATAAATATATATATATAAATGTCTAATAAAATTTCAATGCGATATGAAATAAGGATTTTGTAGTTGCGACTTTTGTGATAGATATAGCCTACATAACACTTAATTTCCATCTCAGTGTACTATTATAGAAAGAGAGACAGTTGTAAAAGCAAGCCAGGCAAAGGAATGCATCACCAGACATATGAATAATACTTGTCCGCCGAATTGAACTAAAACACCATCAATATCATGGAAAGGAAGTTTGCAGTATATGTATCAACGTTAGAGAGGATTTGGAGCATAACTGAAGAAACTGAATTGAGAATGGGGAATTAAATCACCTCTCTCTAAGAGATGAATGTTGATTTCTCATGGATTCCAACGTGTTAAAAATATAAAATAATGGCATAAATTGAATAGAGGGATGGAGGATTTAATTAAGGAAGCAACTGTGTTGATAATTGAAGCATTTATTGTTTGTTGCACACAAATTGACACTTCAATTTTTTTTTTTGATGAGTACTCAAACTTGAAACCATATGTTTTTAAGATAACCATGTGTATATGTGTAATTTTCCGAGTGAGTACTCCACACAATATGTTTTTAAGATAAATATGTGTATATGTTTTTAAGATACAATTGTGTATATGGAAGGTAAAATTATGTTGGAGCCTCCTTGTCCTATCCAAATATATATACATGGTCTTTTTCATGTTGGATTTTTGTTAGAGTTATAACAATTTTATCACTTAGGTTTGTAAAAGAAAAAGTCTCAATGCAGTTTTACCAATGGCAGGTTTTTCTCAACCACTATGAACAAATAAGCGTTGGATAAATTTCAAAGAAAATTAACACAAAAGTACATCAAAACACAGTTCCACATGCATTTATATCCTTACAAGACCATGGTGTGCACAAAAAAACCACGAGCTACACTACCCTAACATAGGTAAATTGTGATAACCAGTGAAAAAAATGCCACATAAATATTTTTGTTACTTTTGAATTTGTGAAAAATTGTGATATTTCTATGTTTAAATATTTACCAATGGCGGGTTTTTCTCAACCACTATGAACAAATAAGCGTTGGATAAATTTCAAAGAAAATTAACACAAAAGTACATCAAAACACAGTTCCACATGCATTTATATTCTTACAAGACCATGGTGTGCACACAAAAACCACGAGCTACACTACCCTAACATAGGTAAATTGTGATAACCGGTGAAAAAAATGCCATATAAATATTTTTGTTATTTTGGAATTTGTGAAAAATTGTGATATTTCTATGTTTAAATTTTGTTACAACGGTTGGAATCAAAGAACCGATGGAAAAAATTATTAAGCTCATGAGTGGAAAAGGTGATTTAACTCATCATTCCTTGTTGAATGTATATTCCTCATGAATTCCTTTGAGGTGTCTTAATTTATAGTTAATTTTCCACTTAATATTTTATATTCCTTCGACTCTTGTATCAAACCGTCCTCTCTTTATTCTTGTAGATTTATTAACTTTTTTTTATGGTGGTATGAATTGATTTATCATTATATTTCACCCTTGTATATTTTTTAAATTAAAGGTTGTTTGTGCATTTAATAGGAAACTATCACCTATTACTTCTCCAAATTTACCACTATTCATTCCAAGGCCGAGCTGAGTTGGTCATCTCTTGTTTCTAAGGCCGAGTGGAGATAAGAGATGTTAAAGAAAACATGGTTCTTGTCCTCAATTGATCAGCCCTAGGAAAATTGGTACACATTACTCCATTTTCTCAACTTTTAAGAGTTGAAAATAACTTTAGTACTAAATAAAGACAAATTTAATTCAGTTCCTTTCCTTAGCCATTGGCAATAGGAAAAAATATACTAATTATTCCCTTCTCTCCACTTTCAATGGTTTAAACAATATTAATACTAAACAAATTATTTCATAATAAATCTTTCTGAGGAAGTATTGGCTTGGTTTGGTTTTCAGTTTACCGAGGAAATATGGAGTAGATTTGATGTGATGTTGGGTTGATTTTAATATTCTTTAATATAAACAAGGAAAATTAAATAAATTGTTTCATAATAAATATTTCTGATGAAGTGTTGGCGTGGTTTAGTTTACAGTTCATGTAGGCAGTATAGGGATGAAGTGTTAGAGTGGTTTAGTTTACAGTTCACTTAGGCAGTATAGGGATGAAGTGTTGGCATGGCTTAGTTTGCAATTCACTAAGGTAGTATAGGGTAGATTTGACCAGATGTTGGGTGGATTTCATTCCTATTTAATATAAAAGAACAAACCCAACAAACAACCATAGAATGAACTTATGGATGTTTTCTATGTTAATTTTAATATTATAATAATCGGGGACTCTTTTACATCAACTTCAAATGATACATATGATACGTTTAAACTTGGAGTTTGGTTTCCAGTATATGAATATGATCATGTTTGGAACAATTTTAAAGTTATTCATTTAAATTTGTTTGTGGTTTCTCTATGAAGTCTCAATGTTCCCAAATGATTTTATATAAAACAAGGGTGGCTACTAAAGGCAGCTAGTCCTTGCCTTTAGTGTTGTAATTCCATAACACGTGAACAATAAATTTACTAGTAAGTGCCTATTTAGCATGGTGATTTAATGTAAATTAAGAAGAGTTATACAAAGTAATAGGCATCAGTAGATGCTTATAGCTTTATGAAATAAGATTTGTATCCTTGTCTGTAAATAAGAAGAAGAAATAAAAAAATTAGATATCATATATATACAAATTTCAGGTTGAAAGATGGCTTGAAAGATGAACTGATAAATGATAATTGTTTAATGAAAAAGACATAATATGCATAAATAGGTTGCACTGCTCCAAATCAAAGGAGGAAAAAGTATTTATAGATACCTGATTTTCATATTTCTGGAGCAGTTCCAGTATGTGCTTTGAAACAAAAGGTTCAAAGGACAACTAAAGAAGTTAAAGAAACTTTATTAATAAGTAACACCACAAAATAAGAGAACTATTAAGCTTATTATTTGTTTACAGAACATATGTCATTAAGTTTAGATGACTTCCACAATGTCAAGGTGGTCTCTATTTATAAAGAAAGGGAGTAAAGACATCATTACTTGCCATTTTGAGAATCCTAGTTGAACGACCAAAATCGCAGAGCAAAGAATAATTGCAAACATGTGCCATAAAAGGTTTCCAGAAGTTTTCAAATTTGGTGACTGATAAAATTGATCATTAACAAAAAGCAGTTCATGTTAGAACATTCATATTTAACTTAAGCGATAATTTCAAATTAATTCAACCATATTAAACAACCTACTAAATTCCTATATGATCTTTAACTCATGCCACTTAGGAATAACATTTCATCTAGTTCCCCCACACCACTGGCATAAAATATTTGTCTCCCAATATGTGCCAGCATGGATGTTCCTTTTTTTCTACTCATAGGCTCAACAAATGCCAGACATAGGTATGTTACCAAAATCAGTGCAACAGTTTAGCATTTTTGCAAGACAAGGTCAAGCAATAGAAACACAAGCATTTTTCTATATATAGTGGCGTTATAAAAATGAAGCTATAAATTTATAATAATAAAAAAACACACAAACAACCAATCTGGTCACTGTGCTAAAGGTCTCTATCCTGGGCCCTGAAAATGCAAATAAAGATAGAAGTTATGGGAAGAGGACTGAGGTTTGGGGCCATAGTTTGAAGGTCCAATATGAAAATTTTAACAAAAAAAATTTGGTGCTCTTCAAATCCCACTTGAGGCAAGACTTATAGAGCGCTTATTTCAGCTCTGTTTCAAAGAGTTTCACAAAACATTTGGCAACACACCTGGTCGATTCATGTCAGTAGATCATTGCTACAATGTGATGAGGACCATAGGTAAATGTCAATGGACAATTCTGGAGAGAACTCAGATGGTTTTAATAATTTTATCAGTTATGAGAAGAATAGATGATCCCAGTTCATCTGGTTCCCTCACTCGGTAGCACCTCATGTGTTGGATGTAAAAAGAAAAGAGTAGGTTTACTCTGAATTTTCTGTCAATCTGATCACTGTGCTAAAGGTCTCTGTCCTGGGCCCTAGAATTGCAAATAAATATAGAATTTATGGGAAGAGGACTGAAAATAACTAAATTATAACTTAAAATTTATTACTATTATCTAAAAACTATAATAAAAATTCTTGTTTATTGATAGTAAAAAAAAAAAAAAAAATGACTTCGGAAAGCTTGACACTAAACATGCTACCCAAGCACAAGAGAACACCTCGACCTCAGATCTAAAGAAAATCAAACTCAGATATATAGGGTGATTAGAACATATAATCCTACAATATGACTAGGAAACATTGACATCCCAAAAATTACTTGCAGAAATTGCTTCCAATTGCTGGTCCTTTCAAGGCCTCCCTACTGAGGATTTGGTGTTCTCAGTAGCCTGCTGTTTGCTGCTGTGATTCTGGACCCCAACCCAAGCAAATATTTGTTTGTGTCATCCTTGTGTACAATAACTTCAATGAAGCATAAGCAATATTTTTTGGGTCCGAGGGCAGTTTCAATAGCTTTAACAACCTCTTCTTCCATTTTAACTTGCAGAGAAAGAAGCAATGCTTTTAAATAACCAAAAAAATACTTTTTACAGATAAATGGCCACTGGCACCCTGGAAAAAGGTCCACATTTTTCTGAGGTATTGATATCATGATACAAAACCATGTAGAGTTTGACAAGGACAAAATATTTCTATAATAAGAACTAAAAAAAATCAAGGAAAGTAAGATCATGCTGGAGATATTTCGGCAAAACAGAGTAATTGAAAACAGAGTAATTGGGAAATCTGCATTTTTTCAGTCATTGGCTCGTGAAAGTAACAATTAAAATGGTTCCTACAAAAATTATTGTGGCCCCCTTGTTGACAGACTGGTTTGTAACTTCAAGAGCACAACAGACTCCTCAAGAGGGATAAGTTCTGAATAATTAAAAGGGACGTCCCCTTATGTCCAAGTATAGGGAAGTAGGGGAGGTAAGTTATTTCTTTTTTTATTTGGAGTAATTTGGGAAATCTATATATTTTTATTATAACATCTATATTTATCTAGATGCTGTGATTATAACAGTATGAGTATATCTACTTAGCTGCTGCTGTGACTATAATACCAAGACTATATCCACCTAGTTGAAGACTTACAGATCACTTAGTTTAGTTCTATTTCAGAGAGTTTCCCAAAACATTTGGCAACACGCCCTATCAATTCATGTCGGTAGATCATTGCTATGATGTGATGAGGACCAGAGGTAAATGTCAATGGAAAATTCTGGAGAGAACTGAGCTGGTTTTAATAATTTTTCTTCAAACAAGAAAGCAAGTTATGAAACCATGGCATTTAATTACAAAACTTGTCATGACTAGAGTCAAGTAACAGCTTCTTATAATAGTAAAACTGAGAAAATATTATTTAGAAATATGGGCCAAATGCTAGACATAGGTATGTTATCAAAATCAGTGCAACAGTTTAACATTTTTGCAAGACAAGGTCAAGGAACAGAAACACAGGCATTTCTCTACATATAGTGGCGTTATAAAAATGAAGCTATAAATTTATAAAAATAAAAAAACACACAAACAACATTATGAATATAATTTGATTCATAACATTCATACATTGCATGTTGTGGTTTACTTTTAAGTATTTTCATGAAAAGAAGTAAACATGCTTATACAATAGGTGTTTATATGATTCGAAGATACCTTTCTTCTTTTGTAAGTAGAACCTTAGCCACTTACATAGACATGAAAGAAATGATATTAATTATCCTAATCAAGAAATGACAACCACTGAAAAAAGACACCCATCAAATAATACATATAAAGCAAGTAGACTACTTTAATTCAAAGGTAAATATAAGGGTTGTTACCAGTTATTAGATTCTTTGATTCCCTGCTTCTGTTCTTGTTGTTGTAGTTACTGTATATTCTGTTGGATGGAAGTAGTTACTTTGATTCTCTGCTCTTGTTGTTCCTTCAAGTCACTAGTTACCTTCATTTGTTGGAAATGTTAGCTTGAACAAGTGAGAATGAATTGTCAAGGAGAATTTAGTTGCTTTTGCGCTAGCAAGCATAGTGCAAATTCATCTCAGTATGTGGGTTGATTCATAGGGCCCCTTTTCGCTGGAAACATAGCAGTAATAAGTGTTTAATGGCCTGGGGTGTCAGATGATAGGATGATACATGCTTTTTCCATATTACAGAGATCCCTAAATCTATCAACTTTAATAACAAAACTCTTAACAGTAAATGCTACAACCACCACACTTAATTTTGCAGCTTATGGAAAGTCCCAGAAGCAATCATGCAGTAGGTAGTTGAAATCAAGAGATTGTTCCATAGCGATAAGGGTTTTTGCCAAAAATGGATTATGCAGATGATTGTTAGATAATTATTCTTATGCCATAAAGAGTGTTTTGCCAAAAATGGATTTTGTAGATGGTTGTTAGATAATTATTCTTATGTCATAAAGAGATGTCACCACCCGATGATATAAACAGCCTGGATACTATGTGGTGACATATAAACATCTTGCAAATCTGAGACTTAGCACTCACATCTTATCCAATTGTAATGATTATGTCATAGATGATTGTATTGGAAATAGTTCTGTACTATCGGGAAAAACCAGTACACAGATATCCTTCTATAGTTAACCTGGAACGGGAAAACTAGGATGGCGAAGAGAGTTGACAAAAAAAATAGTAGACAGATATCCTTCTATAGTTAACCTAGAACTTTACTGATCAGCAAAAGTAATGACCATCACCAAACCATACTACATATGACAATAATAGCAACAACAACATCATGTGCAATGTGACCATTGAAAATAGAACTGGATACCAAAGTCTTTACAGAGATGTCTTTACTGACTCAATGAAACTAATGACCATTACCAATCCATATTACACGTGACAACAACAAAAACAACAACATCCTTTGCAATGCCACCACCGGAAAAAAAACTGGAAACCAAAGTCTTTACAAGGATGTGAAATAATGAAGGAATTGATCCACTTATGCCACAAGATTGTCCATCTAAACTGAGTTGACGAATACTGTGAATCTAGAAGCTTGGTTGTTTCATGTATCGGGAGCTTATTTCCGTGATTTTGCATTTGAGCGTCTATAATTATTCTCACTGTGTGACCTAAAAATGGCAGCAAGAATGATTCCCTTTGTTATAGCTAATATCCCTATCAAAATAACCTCTCCACACTAGTCTGGAACCATAGTGCACTAAAAATCCCATAGACTAGCACCTCAATCCAATGGGTATCACATTGATACATTTTGTGAATGAAAACAACACATATTTCAAAAGATCTTAAAGAGCCAATACTTGCATTCCCAAGACCACTAAACGCTCACTAGTTTCATTCGAAAGATCAATAAAAGCAATACTTGTGGCTATTTACTAGGGCGCATTGCTTGGAAATGAAGCTCTTACAATGTAAACTATGAGCAGTGGTCAATATGCTGACTCAGTGAAACTAATGACCATTACCAATCCATATTACACATGACAACAACAGCAACAGCAACACCCTGTGCAATGCCTCAACTGGAAACAAAACTGGAAACCAAAGTCTTTACAGAGTCGTGAAATAATGAAGGAATCAATCCACTTATGCCACAAGATTTTCCATGTGGACTGAGTTGAGGAATACTGTGAATCAGGAAGCTTGGTTGTTTCAACCATAGTGCACTAAAAATCCCATAGACTAGCACCTCACTCCGATGGGTATTGCATTGAGACATTTTGTGAATGAAAACAACACATATTTCAAAATATCTTAAACAGCCAATACTTGCATTCCCAAGACCATTATACGCTCACCAGTTTCATTCGAAAGGTCAATAAAAGCAATACTTGTGGCTATTTACTGGTGCGCGTTGCTTGCAAACGAAGCTCTTACAATGTAAACTATCAACAGTGGTCAATATGCTAGACATATCTGTGGTTGCAAGAGTAGGTTCAAAGATAAAAAAATCATTTGAAGAAAGATCAGATTCCTTGCATTTCCATATGTCATCCATTTGAACAAATTCAGGTAATAACGTGAATATTGAAACATGGGCGATATGGGTGAAAAAATGCACAATTAGAGCATTCGTCATATGAGTGTTATATTGTGTTGAAAGTATGGTTTAGTGCTAAATGCTGTAAAATGCAGTCAACATGTCACTTCAGCAAGATGACCCAAATCTGGAAATTCTTTAGAAAGTGGAAATGACAGGGTTTGTACAAGTGCCAAGTTTAATTAGATGTCGAAAATTGGGTTTCATTGCATACATGTGCAATATATATTCGTAAGATTTGCATATATCCTAAGATGGATGATAATTTTGTGTTGTTTTACATTAAATTAGTGTCAGATGACAAGATGCTACATACTTTTTCCATGTTACAAAGATCCCTAAATCTATCAACTTTAATAACAAAATTCCTAACAGTAAATGCTACAACCACCACATTTAATTTTGCAACTTATGGAAAGTCCCAAAAGCAATCATGCAGTAGGTAGTTGAAATCAAGAGATTGTTCTGTAGCGATAAGGGTTTATGCTGAAAATGGATTGTGCAAATGATTGTCAGATAATTTTTCTTATGCCACAAAGAGCGTTTTTTCCAAAAATAGATTGTGCAGATGGTTGTCAGATAATTATTCTTATGTCATAAAGAGCTGCTGCCACCCGATGATATAAACAACCTGATACTATATCAATCAGAAAAAGCCTAAAATTGATGCACAAAATACTTGATATAAATTGGCACACAAATCACTGCAAAAAGAGTAATTATGACAACCTATTTCTGAATAAAAAACAGTGTTGGATAGAAAATTTGTTTTGTTGATTTTATCCTTTGCGACACTAAATTGTTGTTGTTGCACACTAAATTAGTAAGATATATCCTAAAATGGATGGAAAATTTGTGTTGTTTTAGACTAAATTAGTGTGAGACAACAAGTTGAAATCAGTGAAAAGGAACCTAAAATTGATGCACCAAATATATAATTTGGCACATAAACCACTAAAAAAAGGTAATTATGACAACTTTCATAATTAGGCAACTTGATTACCGCTGCTGCACACTAAATTAGTGAGACAACAAGCTGAAATTAGTGAGAGAGCAGATACAGGAATAATATAGAGATTCCTATATGCAATCATGGGGAAAGTGCCATTGTGTTTCAAAGACATTATTGTACATTTGTTGTTAATTTACATTTATGATTCCGTGGAATTTTTTTCTATAGCATCCCAAAGAATTCCTGAAATATTGAGTAATTTGATAGTCGGGTTTGTATTGATACCAAGCCTAGTACTTGGGAATAAAACAGGGCTGCTAGAGAGCACATGACCTAAATCTTGCGGTGGGAAACGAAGAAGTCTTTAGAGTGATAACGACTATAAAGCCATTTATTGATTCAAAAGTGAACTCTAAACCATCTGCATGTATTCATTGAATGCAAGTCGGTATTGTTATGGGTTGGGGGGAGGAAATTTCTCAAGTCTACACTTTTGAGCAAGTCCAAAGCCAAGTACGGCACAATCAACTTATTCAACAATAATAAGGAATGTGATTCGCCATTTGATGAGACCTTCCCCTACCTATGTCTACCTACTACTATACCCAACTTGGATTTTGTGTTTTAATTATTTGATTCTCATGTTGTGTTGAGGACCTTGATGCGAATTATAATTCGAGCAACAAGATGATTACTTGATGATAACATCATCAACATGGTTATGTTTCGAAATAAAAAAACTGGAAACCTTTGTAGACAATACTAATACAGCACTAGTAACATGAAGCATCGATGCCACAAAAAACACAACAGCTATTAGCTATCACATAATAATATGCTTGTATAAAAATAAAACAAATCTAAAAACCTTTGAGAAACCAAGCTAAAAAGTTGGTCCAACAGCTAATTTTGTAAATTATAGATTCATAAAGGTAGATCACATCACATTATCCCATATTTCTGATAATTTTGGAAAACATGGAAAGGTTTCTGAGAAATGATCAACATGACCTACATTAGTTATTCTTAGAACATGTATTGATTTTTCTGACATACAAAGTAACATTGTATGAGCATTTGTAAGCATGTTCAAATTCCATCCAAAAAGTATTTTTGAAGATTTATGCACAATCTTTAGCCTTTAACGTTATCAATATTTCAAAGTTTCACTATCTCTATTTCTAAATAAAGGAAGTAAAGACATCATGACTTGCCATTTCGAAAAGCCTAGTTGAACGACCAAAAGCGCAGAGCAAAGAACAACTGCAAACATGTGCCATAAAATGTTTCCAGAAGTTTGCAAATTCGGTGACTGATAAACTTACTCATGAACAAAAAGGAGTTCATGTTAGAACATTCATATCTAACTTTGACTCTGCAACTAAAGTGAGTTTTTAATTTAAACTTGAGTGCTAGATATCATCCATGAGTTGTCAGTTCCATAAATAGAAAAATTTCATGCTAATATCAATTTGAGCTGCGAAAAAAATGCATATAGTCTTTGGGGCTAGTAACTTGAAGATAAACCACAGAATTCTTCAAAAGTTTAAAATTCTCTGCAATGTCAGTAAGATATTTAAAAATATAAGCCAATTATTTGATCCAATGCATCGGAATACTCAAATTTCCCTAATTTAACCAATGGGCATGCAACAAAGATGGATATTGCACTACCCTTTTGTAGACATAGTATGAGACTTCAAAGGATTTTCTACTATGGATAAATACTCAGGAAAAGGAATATGATAGAATTTCGTAAAAAATTTTAGATCACTCACTCAGGACAATGCTTGTTTGTACTGCTATCATATAATGTAAGTGGAACAAGGGAATTTAAAACCTCTTCCAAAGGTGGTACAATAAAAATTTTCTTGTAGTTCCAAATGGTAAGATTGACTGGTGATAATGAGACCAATTCCTAATGAGATTGATCACTTACAAAAATGTCACATGGTTCAAAGTGCATAGAAAATAGAAGATACTTATAGGTCCAAATGATTTGATTTAGAAGCTATTATGAGATCAATTCTAGGAGACCAATCACTTGCAAACAAAGTTTGATAGCCTGATGTGCATAGAGAATAGACAACTTGTAATGTATGTATCCTTGCAATATTATAATTTTAACTTAGAATTACAATAGTTTCCTTTTGAGACATATAAATATGACAACGGTACATGACTAACATGCTTAAATGAAAAAGCAAGGCTACATTGATAAAGCAACTTAACTTCATCATTCATAAATCAATATCAATCAATATCAAATTGAGGCAAAAAAATCATAGTGTGATAATGTATATAACAGGGTAGTTACACTTGTCATATAGGCTTACCACAAACAGTGGATGACCTCTTAAACCCTATTTTTATATGTAAGAGTAAGGATGCAGTAATGTAAAAGAAACCATTGTTCAAAAAACGAAATATATCTACATTTATAAAAGAAGACCAACCAAAGCCTAAGAGGATATCCAGAGGGCAATGAGAGATATAACATAAGTGACGTTAAGAGATTGAATGGTACCAATTACCAATAAAAGAAAATAATAAATAACAAATCAAGCATAGTGAATCAAAGTCTAGAGGTCAAATACATATTAATTAGAATATAAGTCAAGGACCAACATCACACTGTATTGACATGCCCTATACATGATATTCTTCGGAGATAGACAAGATTCATGATCTAAAACATTACTAGACAAGAAATATTGAACATGGAACATAGATATCTACCATTATTGATCATACTAATAACAGTGTTGTGTTAAATGGGTTAAACAATATGATCTTCATAATAGGATATTGAATTGGAGAGTTAAAGAACTTAGAAGTAGGGGACAAAGGAATTTGAATATTTTGGTCAGCACAGCAGAACTCTACTAGAGAGCTACAGTCCTACAATTTGATCACAAGAAAATCTCTAGTTTCAACTGGACATAGATTTGGAAAAGGACTCTGTAATTTACAGAGGTAACACCTGAAATAATCGTAGAAATGTATTTCAAAGGTAGTGCTGACCTCCTCTAGCATCTGAATACAAAATAATATAATGTATAAAAGTTATTAGCCCGGATCTCACATCTTCATATTAATTATAGTTGGCAGAGCATGTCCTTAAGCTTATAAAAAGCAATCTCACATATTTATTTTAATTATAGTAGGCAGAGCATGTCCTTAAGCTTAGAAAAAGCAACTTTGCAATCTTCGTTTGATCAACAAGATAGATAAACCTTGATGTTAGAAGATGATATCAGTGATAGTCACACAATGAATTATCTAGTGGAAGAACAAGACCATGTAGTGAATCATCTGGCAACAACAAACCAAATTACCTCACAGACCTCTCAATGGCAGCATAGAAATTGACTTATCAAAATAATCCTCAATCATCAACTTGTACATGCAGTAGCAGTATCATTACCATAAACATAAGGCAACATTGGGGTGCAACCATATTATACAAATTTTAAGCATTGAATACAAACAATGCTTTCAACAATAGTTTCACATTGTAAGTCTAGAACTAAGATGCTTAAGCTTATCATTGTTGGAAGCAATGCCATTGAAAGTTTGAGAATGCTTGCATAACATGCAGACATATAATACCATGAAACGGGAGAATATGCCCTATTAGGGCAAAAAACTGAAGATACATGACAAGAATTTTGCAGACATAGTCTCCCTAAGGCATGTTATACCCTATAACATAAACTAATTATGGTTCTCCAATTCTACAGTTTGGGAACAACGAACAAGTAATTAGCCGATTGTTGCTACTTAGTATTCATTGAACAACGAACAAGTAATTAGCCAATTGAAAAAAACATAAACTAATTATGGTTCTCCAATTCTACAGGTTGGGAACAACGAACAAGTAATTAGCCAATTGTTGCTACTTAGTATTCACTGTCTGTTGGGAACAACCAACAAGTAATTAGCCAATTGTTACTACTTAGTATTCAATGTCTATTAGTATAATATTTTTCACTGACTGTTAGTATAATATTGCTTTGCATTTATTATGGACCATTGTCACACATTTATTCCCTACTACTATTCAACAATCATTGATTGCTCCAATATAGGACTGCAAAGTATATGACACATCCATGCCAACATCTCCCACATGTCATCAAACTTGCAAGAGTATAAGGGAGAATCCATCCTAGAGTGAACTAATTGCTATGGGCCATAAGGCCTATAGCCTCACGCTAATTTCTATGGGCCATAAGGCCTATAGCCTCACAACACCAGTTGAATTTATCTGCACTTTCCAGTTTTTCAATGCATTTGCAGCATTATGTAAAGTGTCAACTTTTATAGTATCATACTCTCTAGTTTTGTTAATGCATCTGAAACATTATGTAAAGTGTCAAATTTCTCTAGTATTACATTTCCATCATCTACTATCTCCCTAACAAAATGGTATTGGATATCCATATGATTTTTCTTCACATGAAAGGTTGGGTTCCTAGTTATACAAATTGGTTTCTAGTTGAAGTTTTAGTTAATTTGCAAAAATAATATTCTATTTTTTTTTCAGAATATTTTGACCTGAGTTTGCACTTTTATTCAGTTCTTTAATTTATTATTGTTTTGCATAGATTGGTTTTTAAATAAACACAGTCGTGCAAGAACTCATTTATGTTGCAACTATGGCTTGGGAATCTTTGGTTGGTCTATATGAAATCTTGTTAATATGGTTTTCAATTTCAATTAAACCCCTTATGTCTTGTTAATCTGACGTAAGGCTGAAATTATTAAGTGATTTAAAATTGGTATATAATAAGATAAGGCAGATTTGATGTTGAACCAATGGCCAAAGACTAAACTAGTAGGTTTCCTATTCATGGGTTAGCTTTATGTTCAGTTAGTTTTTTTCCTAGTCTGGGGTAGCGTAATCTATGTAAAATAATCAGCCATGAGAAAGCTAGAGAGAGATGAAGCAATTATGCCACAAGAAGTAATATGTTTAATTTATTCCCACCAATATTTATTGGGATTCCTACAGAAGACAATTTGTGTTTCTAAAGGAAACAGGGTATCATTGACATGATTCAAAATGCCACATCATACAGACAGTTTTCTTCCTGTTTGTCATGAATATTAGTTATTACAGACAAAATCATTTGAAAAAAAAATACTTTCATAAAATATAACTGCAACCCATTTTTAAAGCAGAGAGTTGCAATGGGAAAAATACAGATTTGAGGTCAATCAATATTAATTTTCCTTTTACCAGTTTCTCGCAGGGCTAATGTAACAGAAGAAAACTGCTTAGTGTCTGGATTTTGTGCTAGAGGATCAGGTGATGGGGATATTACTGATTATGTACTTGAGGTTCAGTTGCAACTTGCATGTATATTTATTAATACAGATAAAAACATTTGAGAAAAAAAACTTTCATAAAATGCATCTGTAGCACATTTTTTGAGCATAGAGTTGCAATGGCCAAGATACAGATTTGAAGCCTATCAAAATCAGTTATCCTTTGACCAGTTTTTTACAGGGTTAGTGCAACAGAATAAAATTGCTTAGTACTGGGTTCTGCACTAGAGTGTCAAGTGATGGGGTTATTGTTGATTCTCTTTTAGCCTTTCGTCAAGGCACACAACAACTTATATCAAGATCTTTTCATCCTACAATCAAGTTGTGGAGTGCAGAGTATAGGGCCTATATGGACATTCTTTACAGTCAGCAAAATGAAATCATTTCAGTTGAAAGTGAAATCCTTGTAGTTGATTGCTTGAGAAAAGAATGAGTTCTTGCAATATAGAAATGAAAACATATTCAGGTACTACTATTCTACTAGTTTCATTCGCAGTCATGTTTTATGTTTCATTTATTTTAGGTTTTTTGGGGTCATAGAGGAGCTGTGTCTTGTTTATCCTTTCGTCAAGGCACATAGCAACTTATATCAGGATCTTTTGATCATACAATCAAGTTGTGGAGTACAGAGGAGAGGGCTTATATGGAGACTATTTACGATCAACAAAGTGAAATCCTTGTAGTTGAAAGTGAAATCCTTGTAGTTGATTTCTTGAGAAAAGAACAAGTTCTTGCAAGACAAAAAACCAATAGAATCAAATTTTACAAACTGCAAGCATAGATTGTAAATTCAAGGATATTTTGCAAACTTATACTTTTGTTGATAATGAATGACAGGAATCCTACCATTCAAATGATTTTAAACATGGAATAAGAACAATTAAAATTCTATGAAAATACATATTTTCTTAGACACTTGGATATGCAAATGGATCCAAAAGAATAGTTGATAGATCTTTATTGTTGTAGGTTTGTAGAATGAACAAATTTCTAGATAGATGGGGAACAATTAAAAGTTTACAAAAATATATAATTTCTTATGCATTTGGACATGGAGTTTGTTACCAAAACCATATTTTTCAGATCTTTATTGCTAAATATTGTAGAATTAACAAATCATCCTTCAAGCATTCAGTGACTTAATCAATAAAAAAAATAGGAGATAAAAGCTGTGAAATGGAACAGAAGTACGGGAATGCAAAAGGAAACAACAGAGCCCTTGAAGAATGGTTGTTATTAATATGACTAAAGTTTCAAATGATAAAAAAATGGAGTGGATTCATTAGCAAGACATGAAAAATGAAAAGTACCCATTACAGTCCCCATAACTAAGCACTTTTTGGAGTGTAATTATTGAATTACCTATCCCTTCTCATAGTCAATATTATTGGCATTACAATATAGTTTTTTTCATTTTCCCCATGTTGCTTTCCTTCTTTCCTCCTGTTCATCTGCTTCTTCAATCTCACCTTCAACTCCACCTGTCTTTTGCCTTATAACATCTGCTTGTTTCACAACTGTTCAAGGAATTCCATAGTAATGTTAAGCATTAAAAAGCATAGTAGAAACAACTATGAGTAAATCAACTAATTTTTGAAAATAAGAGAAGAGTATCAATATTTCTACTTACTTGACAAGGTAGGACATATTCTAGTATGTCTTTTCCATTTTTTGTTCCTAAAACAATGGAAAAATGGAATAACCTATTTGTAAACCATTTTGAATCAACCACTTGATAGGCTAGGACATATTCTAAAGCATTTTGAATCAACCACTTGACAAGTTCTAGTATGTCTTTTTCATTTTCTGTTTCTAAAACAATGGAAAAATAGAATAGCTTATTTGTAAACCATTTTGAATCAACCAGTTCAGGAATGTATTCATACCATTTATATTTATAGCTCTTTTACTTGTATTCATACCATGTATCTTTATAGCTCTGTTACTTGACAAGCTAGGACATATTCTAGTATGTCTTTTTTATTTTATGTTCCTAAAACAATGGAAAAATGGAATAAGCATTAGTAAATGCATATTGTAGTGAGTTGTATTTGTAAATCATTTTGAATGAACGAGTTTAGGAGTGTAGTCATACCACGTATTCTTATAGTTTTTTCAATTGAGGCAAAAGAATATGCCATATCCAGAGATGTTGTAAGGCTTTTTCTATGAATAGATATAGCAGTTGCCTATGTCTTATTGCTTATGTGTTCATGCTAGCAGGCATATTATTATCAAAAGCCATTGATATTTTACCATGAGTGGCATACTTTGCTATTCTTGGATATAAAAGAGAAGTATTCATAATGTATAGGATATTGACTTATTGCATACTGATAAAAGAGCACTGAATGTTGAAAAACAGAATAATGAAAATTTGACTTTCAGAGTAACATTTGTAAAAATTATGAGTAAAAATAGGACAAAGATAGAACAATTCTATTTACAGATGGCAAAACTGTCAAGTTTTCAATGCATTTTTAGAGATCAAATTCATATGTAAATAATTAAGTAATACTGATAAAGTACCTAGTTCATAATTAAATGCAATTTTCAAATATTAAAGAAAACAAGGAAACAATAATTGAGTTGAGTTTACATAATAAAATTGGAAATTTGTCCTTAATCTAGTTCATTGAACATAATGATAATGAAAATAAATTATGCAACAATACAGTAATCAAAAAATATTGTACAATACATAATGCTAATGAAAAGAAATTATGCAACAATACAGTAATCAAAAAATATTGTACAAGAGTATTGTGTTGTATTGTGTACTAAAAACATTTTCCTGATAAATGTACAGAAATTGAAAATTGGATTCAGTTTAGACATGAAAATTGGAAAATTGTTCTTAATCCAATTCATTGAACATAATGATAATGAGCAGAAATTATGCAACAATATAGTAATCAAAAAATATTGTACAAGAGTATTGTGTAGTATTGTGTACTTAGATCAAAAAATATTGTACAAGAATATTTTGTAGTATTGTGTACTAAGTACATTTTCCTCATAAATGTACAGAAATTGAAAACTAAATAGTTCTATTGGAATAAGAGCATAATATAAAGAAACAGATTGAATTCCAATAACTGCGATGTCGCTGGTCTTTGTCATTTGTGTAACAAAGAATTAGTTAAAAAGAAAATCATAACATTTTTAATTAAGCAGAGGAAATTTTTGGAAGAAAACATGTTGAGTCAAGATGTTAATGTACCTTTCATTTGTCAGCCGACATGTAACAATTCACTATCTTCATTCAATAGGAACTTGCTGTGGATTCTGAGATCACGTAGCATATAGACACTGGTTTCCCTTTCTTGCAAATATTGTTCATATGACATGGGTTTTAAACGAGGAAGTAAATCATGGACTAAAGGTTCCCTAATAGTGCAATGAACAATGTTTTTTGTGATAGATTCTATTGTAGAATTTATATAATGTTTGTATATGAAAGGGAAATTATTATTGCATTTTGAACAATAAATTGTTCCATTGTTGATCAGTATGGATGAACTGATTACAGAATTGTATATTGCACAAACAGGCTCGAATGGAGTTGAATAAGAATTTAATGCTTTTAGCATACCTTCAACCTGTTTATAAAATCTTCAAATGTTAATGTACAATATTACATATGAAATTCAAAATTAGCAAAAAGATCATTATTTCTATACTTACGGCATGGTTAGATGTCATTAGTTTTCCAAGATTCTTAACTGCATCTGTGTTAAGTTCAGTTATGAAAGTTGACTGGGTTGTTCGAAATATTTTATCTTTTACATCTGTCCTTTTTGTTATGTTTTTGAAAAGGATCAGGGGAAATTGTCCTTTCTGCAATTGTTGTTCCATTGAATTAAAGTATTGTTCATATGTATCAAACAATTGCAACTGCAAAAGACAAATTAGAATAGTTATATATTGAATTAATACATATTATTTATTAAAAATTAAGTATAAGTGGTATGCGAATACATACTGTCGCACAATCATTCTTAGAATCTCCATATTTGATATGCAATATGTAGTGCAATCCAACTCTTTTGGCAAGTGTAACAGCCGCACCAATTGTACCAATTGGGTACATTTATGTTATTTCTGCAAATTGCTTAATGGTTGTATCTGGAATGAAACAATATTATTTGTAGACTTCAGGCACAGTGTCTATAATGCTTGATTCATTTATCGAAATTATTTTATCACAATCGCCACAATCATAAATGGTTTTAGGTAGTGTTCTGAAATTTGTAATAGATATACTCTTGCCTTGTATAATTTTCTCCTCATGTTGTTCAATTAAATGAGCAGGTATACTTAATGTTATAGTCGTATTTCCTTTCTCATCTGTCAAATCAGCCCGTAATATTTGACAGGCTTTGTTTGTTTTGTTAAGAAATGTGCTATATATGACCATTATGTCTCCGACAAATAATTGTCAAATAATGCGACTGTTAAATTCTTCAATTGATACTTTAACTGGAGGCAGTTGTTTTTTCCTGTATAAATTGCTTATTTAGGTACTTGTATAAACATTTCTATAATGCTATGTTTTTTTTATAAATTGTAGAGCTATAAATAAATTACAGTATAAAATTGCATATGCATACACATACCTTTTCATTGCATATGCATACCTTTTTACTGCATCATTTTGTAAGATGCTTGATTCTCCTCTTGTTGATTCTATCTGACTTGTATTAAAAATAGTAATTGCATATTTCAATACAATTTGAATATTATCATATTTTGCATAAGCAATAAATGAAGAGTTTATGATAAGTAAACTATACATATATTGTAATATTATCATATGTATTTTGCATAAGCAATAAATGAAGAGTTTATGATAACTAACCTATACATATATTGTTGTTCGGTTGCCTGTAGGGACTGGCTACTAGTGCTTTTTTTACTTGTCTAACATTTTCTAATTTATACAAATTTAGTTTTACATATGTATATTAGTCAATTGTAAAAAGACAATGGATATATAGTGAGCATTAACATTATAAATTCAAAATCTAATTTATATATATTTAGTTTTACATATGTATATTAGCCAATTGTAAAAAGACAATGGATATATAGTGAGCATTAACATTATAAATTCACTATGACATACCTCTTTAAACTTTGTGATTGGGTTGCATCCTCTACTTGACTCATGTTTTCTATATCCTGAGTAGTTATCCTGTTGCAATTACGCAATTACTATTCTAAATAGCTATACAAAATCTTTTAATTGCAAGAATGTAAGTAATTTGTAACTAGCAAAATTGAAATAAAAAAAAATAATGGAGATGATTGTGGGCATACTCTTCGGTAGCTTCTTGTTCAATTTTCTTTTTGGTGTGGTCAATCAGTTTTCCTTGTTCTTGAATTTTTTGACTTTTTCCTTGTTCTTGACTTTTTTGACTTGTTTGTTCTTTTGATTTTTCATCTGTTCCCCTATTGTTATAAAATAGTAACATATATTTAGTTCAATTTCAAAAACCATATAGAAGGAAAAACTGAACAAGAATATAAAAACCATATAAAAGAAAAAGCAAGAAGTACATACTTTCTTCTTTCATGTTCCATGTTGTTAATCTTTTTTCTCAAATTTTTTTGTTCAACTAAAAAGGGTTTTATTGGTAGAATCTGCATTCAAAATTTGCAATTTTGTAACATGTTTCATATGTACATGATAGCTAAAGGATAAGAGATATTGTATCATGATCAGAGAAATATGTATCTAATATGAAAATTATGTATTGTATATTAGTTACATTTGACCACACATGGTCAATGAATGATTTATGCACGCTATTAGTTCTGTTGATAAGAAAATGGAGATTGTAATTGTTCATGTAGCTTTCCAGCTCTTTTGTTTTCTGATTGCATTGTAACATATCAATATTGAAGTCGCCCAATATGATTGTGATATCCTTTAAATCTAGATGACATAAAGCCTTTGTAATGACATTCAAAGTATTGTCCAAATTTGCATGTGGTGATGCATATATATTGAGTATTGCAATTTGTGATCCATGAACTATTATTTTTGCCAACAATGCTTCTACAATATGCTCTTCAAAGTGAGGTTGTATTTAATAGTAAGTATGTGAATAACATCATTGAATGTGTTCTTGTATACTTTGATGAGCTTGAAAAAGTATGTACTTAGACTGATATGTCCATTTGGCAAAGTATACATAAAGTTTTGATTAGAGCTGTAGCAGAGCATAGAATATGCTATGGTCAGACTAGTATGCCCATGAGACATTGATTTCACATTGTTCAATAGGAAAATTTGTCTAAATGTGATCTATTATTGTATTTCGGCGTGGCGATAACTTGCTTGTTATTTCTTGTAATTTTTTTGTTTCCATGTATTGTACAAAGGTTCTAGTACAAGTTGTTTTTTGTTGGATGTCAATGTTCAAGTCACCAATGACTAAGAAAACACAATTAGTATGTCTAGTTTGTGATTTTGCATCTCTAATCATTTGTATTATTGTAGATACTTGTTCAAATGGGGTTGCATAGATGTTAATTAAATAGATTGGTTGTTGAAAGTACATTTCTGTTAGAGTAAGTTCAGTTTTGTTGTTGCAGAATTTTTTTGTTGCTTGGATTGTTATTTTCTTTTCTATACAAGTGAGTATTCCATGTATAGAATGTGCTATTGCAAAGTTAAATGGGAAGAATTATTTATTTGTTGGAGGGATCTACAAATGAGTTTCTTGAAAACAAAGAATCATATTGTCCATTAGATCTGTATGATGCACGACATCAAAAATATGTGCATATAGACTACGTGTGTTTAGAGTTGTAATTGATAAAACATTTTTGTTATTAGATATATTTTTCCCAAATTCTAGTTCCCATGTAGCAATTGTTTCTAACCTTGTTATTTCGTCTAGTACCTTGTCTTTCACATGAAAATTTTTGTGACTTAATTGCTAAGAAAATATAATGAGTTAATATTTTTGACACATGATAGTGCAGTATAGACTAGACCATTTTTTGTCATGCCAGTTGGGTCGAATGCATGTTTATCCAATGTCAATCCTTGCGTTTGATGTATTGTTCGTGCGCAAGCTAATTTTATTGGAAATTGTTTTCGAATTGTTATTTCTAGTTTGTTATGGGACATTGCTAGTGGTTTTGCAATTCGCAAGATTGGTGTCGAAGAGGGCAAAATATTTGTCTCATATAGTTCTTTGTATTTGTTTCTTTTTTCTTTGCCAATGTCCGTATATGAAAATTCTATCCAGACAACATCATTAGATGAATGGAATTTGAAAATGCCTTCAGCACCATTAACTAATACATCGTTGGTATTATAGTTTTCTGCATATAGTTCAACTAACATGTTTTGTTTCAGTGTAATTGTTGATGGCAATGAAATTGTTTTATCAAAAGCGAAATATTTTGATCCAGTAGTCTCGTAATTTTCAATTGCAATAAGCAATATTTGTTGTCCCATTGTTCGTGAAAGCATTTTTGCATTGTGATTTTGGACATCCTTGTTTCGATAGAAAATTTATGGGAAAAGTGGACTTACAGGAGGGGACCTATAACAATTTTCATTTATGTATGTGATATCTTTGTATGTTTGCATATGTAATCTCATCCTATTTAGAATATCAGTGAACAATGGATCATTTTGACGCATTGTTTTCTGTAGTTGATAACATTTTATTTTCTCTGTCCAAAATTGATATGGAATTGTGTCTTTATTGATTTTTGGACTTCCAAATATAAGAGAGTCTCTAACAGGATTTGCCTGATAGAGATCGCCAGAGAATATCATGTCATCATTCCCGAAATATGAAGTTGGTGTGTGTAAAATTTTTCGAAGTCGCTTATCAACTTGATATAGTGTTGTTGCACCTACAAGTGATGTTTCGTTTATGAGAACTACATGCAATTGTTGGAAATGCTTTGAAAATGTGTCTAGTTTTTCATTGTTTAGAGAAGGGAAATTTTCTTTGTTAAAGGGAAAATAGAATGCAGAATGCAATGTCACACCACCAGCGTTAAATGCAGCTTTTCCTATATATGCAGTGATTATTCCTTTTAGTTGTGATGGGTTATAAGGAAATTCTTGATTATGTATTCTTACTAATGACTGATATTTCTACTAATGACTGAAAAATTGCCTTAGCTATGTGTGTCTTTCCTATTCCTCTGCCTCCTGTTAATAGCAAATAGATAAGTTCATCTGGCCTATATAGTTTTCTTGTTACAACATCATCGACTATTCTTGCTTGTTCTGTATTTAATTGCCGCATATAGTTATAATACTCTTGGTCTTCAAGTACATGTGGTTGCTTTACAGTTTCGTATGGTCTCATAGATCGTGAAGAAAAGTTCTTTGTATCTTGCAAATGCTACAAATCAATTTGAAAGTCATAGATTTCGTATTTTTCATCTATGCATTTAGGTATTCTTGTAGCTTCTGTTTCATTTGATTTTAAATTGTTTATGTTGAATAGTTGTTCAAGTACTGTTTCTATTGTATTGATTGCATTGTCTATGTCACCCCATGTAGGTGTTGTTACAAACTTGAAATTTTGTTCATTTTTCTTAACAGTAATCTCAAATGAAATTTATGCAGATTCCCAAGTTGCATGGTGTTGCTTGATTGTAAGTTCACTTAGTCGATATGGATAGTATAACATTAGTTGTTCTCTGAAATGATTTTCAATGTCCTTGTCTTTGTTATACCTGACAGATCGAATCACGTATGGTTTATTTGCTTGCTTGCATTTTTGTCCTCTCTTTGTATAACTAGATGAAAATTTTGCTAAACATATACCATCAATAGCTATAGGACGTGATATATAGTACTCAATTATTGATGGGCACATGATATCTTCTGAGTCATTTGGTTCCTTTTGCAAGTACTTTTTATTTTTGAGGACAAATGCACATTCGTTTACAAGAGATGTGTTAATGAAAATACATTTCCGTGAACTAGAGTTTAGTGTGAGCGACAAGACAATATGCACTGCTTGATGTGTAGACATTTGTTTCAAGTTCACTAAAGCCTTACCCAAAGAACTAATGGTATTCACGATGTCAATTTTTGTTTTGAAATGATCTTCGCATATTTTCCTAAATGTTCTTGTAAGGGTTTTATCTTATTTTGTCATGTAAGAACTACAGTACATTGCAGCTGCATATGAATCAAGTACAAATTGTGAATTGGTATTTGCAATCCAAATTCCTGGAATATGTTTTGTAAAGTTATTGGTCCACGTGTCAACTGGCTTTCTTTGCAACAATAAATTTGTTCGATTTAGTGTACTTTGTATAGCATGTACGTATTGCTCTTGTGCAAGTTCAATACTATCTAAAAATCTATCAAATGTATCACTTTCATCATATCTGGTATTGTTAATGGTTTCAAATATTAGTTTTGCATGTGTTTTTGTCCGACTGCTATCAAATTCAAGTGGCTCCAGAATTTTGGTTGTCTTCATTGGTGGTATAGGAAAATTGAATCTGTAATTAGAATTTTTATGCTTCTTGCAACTTTTTGTGTGGGAATGATGTTGTAATGCTGTAAGCTCTTTTGCAAGTATTGATGAGTTAGTTGACAAGTATTTATCAACAAAATTTTTGATTTCAATGTTTGATTGTTTACCATAGACCGGTGCAGATGCTATCCATAATAATCCATGCTCATGTTCACTACCTCGATTTTGGAATTCTGTAACATAGAAATAGACATTGATTTGTCCATAGTGCTGGTGATCGTGACATATTAATTGGTTCAGAGCGTCTCTTCTAGACCTATAATAACGTACACAAGTAATAGGGTCATTTATTATTAATGAGTGCGGCTCATTTTCATCTAATTCATTTGTGCATGGTCTTCTAGTGTTTTGTTTTATATGTCTTAATGCACTCATTAGAGGATCCCAAAGATGCTCTGTGCTACTAAATGACACAAAGAAAGTGGGTAGGCCTAGCTGTCGAATCATTGCATAGAGTTTGTTACGCATTTGTTGATGGTAGTCTGGTGAAGAACAAATTTTCTTTAGGTCCATGTACCCAATTTTAGACTTTAAAATACGATCCAAATTTGGTTTTGACTTTACATATTTTGCAAGTAGTTTCCTTCCCTTTAGTTGGCCTTTTCTAATCCTAATCCACATTGTGTTTAAAACCTGATTTATGATAATGCGAACTGCTTTATAAAATAGATTATTCGTATGGTAAGCAAAATCATGGTTTCTGTGAATCACCTCCCATTGACAAATCTTTTGATATGTGAAGTTTTCTAACATATCACTTGGTCATTTGTTGCCATAGAAGACTGACGGGAAACTCATCTCCTCTAAGTACTTATCTTTGAAAATCCCTAATGGCATGTATCCTCCAGCAGGTGCAATATTAATTTGTTTATTTACAAGTTCATCAATAGTGTGTGCATCAATGAATCCATGAAACCATGTTTTTGTGGATGTTTCATGAATATCTTGGTTAGCATTTTCGCTATTTTCAGCTTCAGCTGAACTTTCGTATGTTTCTTGGTTTTCTAGAAATGCTTGTTTCCAATTTTCATTTATGGTAGCATTTTCTAGCTTATGAAGTAGTCTTTTGCACAATTGCTTTAATTCTTTCATGACTTTGTGCACTCTAACTCAACCAAATGCATAAGCACTTTTTAATCTTAAACTTTTTTTGAGAACAATTGCCACTGTGTCAGTCTCTCTTATAGTTCGAGGCAATGCAGACTGAATTCTAGAAATGTTAGTAGGCACATTAATGACACCCCCAATTAACACTAGTTGAGGATTTTTATGTCGATGGCCCATTACCTTTATTTGCAAGAAGGGAAGTCTTAATGCAGCTAGTCTTTCTTCTATTTCAGTTAGTTGTGTAAGTGCCTTAGTGGCATTATTTCTTCTTATTTGTTCAGGAACTACAAATTTAGGGATTGTGTCATTTTCAATTGCTTTTTTGCAATGTTTGCAAATGTAGGTATTTGTACTATCATAACTTGTACTGTTAACAAGACTCTTTGATGGTTTTGTACAAGAAACATCTCTTTTGAAAAATGTTCTTTCGTAATGTGAACAGTCAAAAATAGGAGTATCACTTATCCGTGTTCGATATTCATATTCAAAGGTTAATGTTTTTGTTTATTTTTTCATTGGCGTTGCTTAGCTTAATGTACCAATTCTTTTTTATCTCTTTCTATGTCCTAAAATATTATTTGATGTTGTAGATGCATCGGATTCTAAATTTTCTATTACTAGCTCTTATTTCATTGTCTTTGTGTTATATACAAGTTTCATCTTCTATGTTTTTTTTTCGTATAATGACTTTCAGTGCATGCAAAGATAGCCTTTTCTTCTGTTTGTTTAAGCGAGAAGTACTTATAATTTTTCTTTGTGACATGTACCTATTATTTTTTTTCAGTTGCCTAAGTGACTGAAATCTGATTTTTTCATTAACATATTCGAGATCTTCTACAACTACTTCTTGTTTCATTTTCATTGTGTTATATGCAAGTCATATTGTTTGTGTCTGCAATTTTTTTCGAATGATGTGCTTCAACACATGCAAAGATAAACCTTTGTTATCCTTGTTGAAGTAACAAGATTGTTTCAATTGACCCTTGACAAGTTGACGTTTTGCTTTAGGTTGTGTTTCAGTATTGTTTTTTGGTGAATGTGCTACTTGCAACATTACAGTGCTCTCAGTATTGATATTAGTTGCTGGATCATAGTCTCCTTTATAGAGCAAAGGTTCAAAGTGCCCATTAAGAGGATTTTCATCATGGAACAATATATTGATATTGTTTGTTGCAATCATTGAATTAAAGTGCAGATAAATTATCATATTTGTTTTGGACCAAAATCTAATAAGAATTTTTAACCAATTCGATAGCCAATGTATGCAGAAAATATCTCCCCATAGGCCTCTATATTCTAATGGGATATGAGTTGATGCTGACCTAGACATTTTATCCAAATACAATTTGCGATTGCTAATACTATGCATTTCTTTTAATGACTCTTCATGCAGTTCATGTTCATAAGACAAAATTGCTTCTTTATCCTGTTTCTCTAGGAACTTTCTAAAGTACTCTATTGTTCCTGTCCTTAATTCTATAGATGTGTATCTAGAATGCAGTAAAATTTCTAACGTATCAAAAAAACAGTCTCTAGCCAAATATAGGAAATTCTTTACGCAAGTGAGGTTATGATTTGCCAAGACACAGGTCAATTTGTCTTTTTCAGGTGAGGAAGACATAATAACATTTGATCTTTTGACATTTGATTTGCTCATTTGTTCATACAAGGTATTGGTTTCTTGTCTAGAAACCAGAGGTTCAAAGTGGCCATTGAGAGGACGCTCGTCATGGAATAAAATGTCACAATTATTTGTTGCAAGACCTGAGTTAAAATGCAAATAGGCTCTTGCATTCGTTTTGGACCAAACTCTAATTGGAATTTTCAACCAATTTGATAACCAATGTATATAGAAAATATCTCCCCATAAGCCTCTAGATTCTAGCAGGATACCATGTGATGCTGAGCTAGTCATTTTGTCTAAATACAATTCACGGTTGCTAATGTTATGCATTTCTTTTAGTGACTGTTCATGTAGATCATTTTCATAAGACGAAATTTCTTCTTCATCTTGATTTTCTAGACATTTTCTAAAATATTGTACTGTTCCTTTTCTTAACTCTATTGACGTGTATCTAAAACATAGTAAAAATTTTAAACTATCAAACAAACAGTGCCAATCGAGTATAAGAAATTGTTGACATGCAACAGGTTATGATTTTTCAAAACTAATGTAAATTTGTCTTTTTCAAATGACACAAACATAATGATTGTGTACCTCTCAATAAGTCTGTTACTATTTACTGAATGGCTAGGATTACAAATGTCACTGGAACTGCCAACTGAACTAGTGAGACTGCAAATGTGGCCGTGATGCAAGCTGGTTAAACAGTAAAGATCCAAGAACATAAATGTTAATAATTAATACATAAATTAATAATTGTAAACAATATAGAGTCCAAAAAATTGTAAATGGAAATCCTAATTGTTTAAGAGCAGCATTGCCCATCACTAGTATTAGTTTTGATGTTTGGTCTAACAACAAATTCTTAGACATAATTATGATGAATAGTCAATGCATAGAAGCAGTAAAGTAAAACATTAACTAGTTTTGATGTCTGGTCTAAGAAAATAGCTTTGTATCATATATTTCACCATGTATAGCAACTCCAAGGTGGAGATCGATTTATGCTACATAGTGAGTAAACATACTAATTACTACTGGTTAAGGTATATGATGTCTATATGTTCTCCTTGTTAGTTTTTTTCTGATATTAATGAAAAAACAAGAGTTTTATTATTTGGGACTTAAAAAACTATATGGCATCAAGCACAGGAAAAACTCTGAAGTGAGTTGAAAGATACTATATCCATATTGCATAAAAATAATGGAGTCAAGCATAACAAATGTATGTGTATAGGACCTAGTTACAAACAAATATTTCAAATACTATGAGATAGAGAACGATTAGAAAGCAATGACTAGGAATAGAACTCAAAACTACTTGACCGAGACGTAGATAGAATTGATGATAGAAACTACGCATGGGGAGAAGCAGGACTAGCATTTGAGATTTTATTTGCCGCTTCCCGAGGAAGAGAACCGGACAGGGATTCAATTTCTTAAGTTAAAAAAGAATAGCAGCTAAAATTACTGTTATGAGAATTTATGATGGACTAATACTAGTTAGTCAACTAGCATTAGATGTTTGGTCGGATGCTTGGCTCAACAAACTATATTGTCTACAGCCATTAACAGTAAAAAAAGGAAATTCTTGGGATAATCCAGCTTTACTCATTGCCTTAGTTGAGATATAGAGAAGGGAGAAGAAAAAAGAAAAAGGTACCAGATGCGAAGTTTAAGATGCTATGAAATGATGTGCCTATGTCTTTTGATATGAATAGTAATGGGTTAGGACTCCTGTGAATAAGTGCTTCAGGAGGTATTCACGTTTGGCATATGCCTGCTCTGACAGAGATCTTTGGGGATGAAATATAACTTTGAGAATTAAAATAAAAAATATATTATATAACCACCATATTTGGATGATCCTGGACAAAGAAATTAATACAAATATAAAAAGAGGAACGACTATGGTAAATTATCTGTGCATATTTTCGGTAAAATCACGATAGAGGAGCCAACATTATTCGAGAAAATTGCTGGATGCGTAATCAGTGAATGAGGTGAAGATGGTGGGGTGGTTGGAGATGCATTGTTAGGAATGGTTTTGTCAGTGGGTGCACCCTTAGCTTCTCTAAGGTACATTGCAGTCCTAAGGAAATATAAGTATAATAAAGCTCTATGATGCAAGTGTACAAGCTGACTGTAGCTTTTTATGTAAGTTTTATGGTTCATTACAAGATCCAATGTTGCAGATGGTGAAATAGTCCTTGAAGTCAACAACTCTCTTGTGAAAAGTCAGAAGACATGATTTCTCTCCAAAGTTGTGCCTATCTGAACTCAAAATCAAGTTTTTCACCTGTATATATTTACAACAACTTGGAAGTGCCAGTCAAAGAGAAAATCTCTGTCTGGAAAAGGACGAATCTCAGGGATTGTTGCAATCCTTTGGATTCATATCTGATATATATATTTCAAATTATGTTGATGATACTCTTAAAGGGTCTCAATGAGTGTTGCAGGAATGGACCAGCACATGGATGTACCATGAACAGGAGGACCAACACATGCATATACGATGAAGAGGTTGGAGGAGCCTTTTATTTTTGAGGTAGCATAACCAAAGTACGATGTTATGGGTGAAAAGATTATAGCTCTCTAGTGGTTCCTGTGTTGAATCCTCAGATTGAGATAAAACAACAACAAAGGCTTTGGCTGATTTGTTGATTTTTTATTCCTTTTATTTTCCATACTTGAGATGGTTACTGTAGTTGCAAAATTCATGGATGAACTAAGTAAATATTTGAGAGGTTCTATAAACCCTGAAGGCTCATAAACGATAACATTTTCCAGAAGTTGACAAACGAGACTTGCGGAATTTTACTTTATTGAGTGTGTTTTTACCATAAATTATGACCTTTTCCCTGAATTTGACAAAACAGAGGTTTGGAATTTTACTGAATATGTTTTATGTTTTTTATTTAATCGAGTAAAAATCTTTAGAAATTAAAAGCTCAGTCATTATGATTTTTTCCAAAATTTAACAAACTAAATTATTTTGCTTCTTTAACCTTTTTTCCAAAATTTGACGTAATAGAGGTTTTTGAAAATTTGATTCATTGAATGTGTATAATGTCATAAAGTATAATCTACAAAATATAAATTTTTCCAGATTTTGACAAAAATATGTTTGAAATTTTACTTACTGGATATCTTTTATGTTTTTTTTACAGCTGGATCGATGCAAAATTTTCAGACATTAGTTTAAAAATTTATGACTTTTTTGACTTCGTCAACCTTTTCCAGAATTTGACAAAACATAGTTTTTATTACCAAATTTGGTAAAACAAGTTACAATATTTCACTTCATTGAATGTTTTTTTCCTTTTCTCGCCAAAAATGTTAAATTTCAATATCAGGCAGTTTTAAAGATTGTTGCAGTGATTGGGTTGATTCTACCGGGGTAGTTTTGGAGTAGATTACAAAAGAAGAAATAAGTTGCAACTTACTGCCGGCAGTTGGCAAAGGTATAAGTTGTGGACAAGCTTGCAAGAGATGAGAGTATTGAAAAATATCAGAATAGCATTGTTGAATTATTCCAAAAAGAAAGAGGTGGCTTTACGTGAGCTTCTCTAAGGCAGATTGTAGTCCTAAGGAAATATAAGTATAATAAAGCTCTATGATGTCTGTTGCAAGAATGGACTAGCATATGGATATACCATGAACAGGAGAACCAACACATGGATATACCATGAACAGGTTCAAGGAGCCTTCTATTTTTTAGCCAGCATATGCAAAGTATGTGTGATGAGATGCCATGGAAATAGGTTCAAAACCTATTGTGCAATTACTTATTGATACAAGCTTGCAAGTGATGAAAGTATTGAAAGATATCAGAATAGCGTTGTTGAATTCTGTCAAAAAGAAAGAGGTGGCTTTGACAATATTTTTGCTTGTACAATTCTAGAGCATTTTCTTACAAAGAGAGAGTGGACCTGGTTGAGGGTTTTGCTTCAATTGCTTGATGTTTTGAGGGCAATGAAAGAGATTTCTCTTTGGGAAGTAACAGAGGTCCCAGATTTCTCTTGCTTTTAGTATTTCTATGCTATTTCATCCCTGAATACTGTTGGTTTATGGGTAGCATAAGATAAGCTTATCTATGTAACACCATTGTTATGGAACAACTTATCTCTGTAATTGTGTACAACTTTAAGCTTGATAGCACGTACATTAGTAGAAGCATTGTTCATTCCTAACCCAGTTTAAATTGTAGTCTTGTTATCTAGATTTACAAAATTATAAAAACAAAACACTTAATCTTGTTTTACAAAAATACATCATCTACAACTTCTCAATCGTATAAGCTAATGAAGGTAAAACCTTCATGTATTACAGAATTTTTGGTCTTCGATTTCTCAAAATTTTGGAGATACTTTGAGGAAACAAAGCCAAGGCCTTCCAGGTATCTTTGGATCTGGCAGCATACCTTACAATGTTTGCAAAACAACACATTTCCTTCAATGAAGCATTTTGACATGGCACAAATAACAAAGATGAGATGTGTGCTGCATGGTTTTTCTCAAAAATTGCAATGAACAGGAATATCGAGTCCTTTGATATTGGGAGACACAAAGCTATTAATAGACTGGGAAAATCGAACTAATAATCTGAATAAGTCAACTCTTATCTCTATAATGGAATAAGTCAGAGAAGAAAGAAACAGATTTGAAAATGTATTATTTCAACATGTAAACAAAGAGCTAAATGAGACAGCTGATAAATTTTCTAAAGAAGACCTAGGATTCCAATAAAGCAAGCTGATGATAATAGAAATAGACAAGAGTGGATGTCACAGCCTAAAAGATCATACCAACGTTATTTTTCTTTTTTCAAAGTAGAATTTGATCTTTACACACGTGATTCATTACATTATCCATGAGCAGATCAATGGAAAGAAGAGCCATTGAATGGGAGTCCAGAGGATCAAGTAATTAGTCTGGCCTTAGGAAATAGCGAAGCATGAAATTGAGGTAGATAGAGAGGCTCATGGTTCCTAATCTCAGTGCTTTAATTTATCAATATCTCAATTTTTTATAGTTCACAGTTAATTCATATAATGTATAAAAGTTATTAGACCGGATCGCACATCTTCATTTTAATTATAAGTATAGTAGCTGCAAATTAATTCATATAATATAGCATATTTAACTTGAGGGTTTAGTTCAATAGGTCTTGTCATTTTATTTGGACTTTGTCATTGGATACTCTATTTGGTTTCTCTAGACTAGTCTATGCCACTTGAATCCTAGAGGAAGCAATTCAAATTCTAGAAATCAGTTTAACAGTATCAAAAAGCATACCTGGGATTTCTCCTCATAATTGATTAGTATAATTACAGGTATTTGAGCAGACAAATTATGAGCACCACTAGCAAGCTAGGCCCATCTGATAACATTAATTTCATAACACTTTCCTTTTTTACTACTAGAGCCTGGTTCAAAGTGGATCTATAGAGAGTAGGAATGGGTTCAAGCTTTGCTAGGATCAATATAGATAAGGAGAGGTAATCAACTAGCAAAGTGGCTCTTTCTTCCTCATCAAGATTTCTAAGCTCAACACATAGCCTCATAGCTCCATTCTTCTCCCTAAAAAGAGTAGCTTCTGGACAATTCTGGATGATTATACAACATGAAAAAAAAGGGTATAGATTTATTACTATAAGAGCACAGAAAAACAAGCCACCTAGTAAATCTAAAAGAAAAAAAGTAAAAGCATATTCAACTTTAGTTGTGCCTCTATCAATGGCACAAATATAAACATTAGGCTCAAGAAACGATCAAATCTTCCCATGGCTAACGGATGATCTTCCCATGGCTAACGGATGGAGTGATCAAAGTATCATATATATATATATATATGAATTAGTACCTAATTTAGGTGTATGATTGATTACACATATTCAAAAATTTGACATCTAATTCTAAATTCCACAAGAACACTACACAAATTGCACCTATAAATATCCTTCTGTTGTCTGTGGGAAGTAACAGACGCAGGTATCTAAGAGAACAATATGGTTTATGTTCCTCATAAGGCATTAAAATGTGTTTTCAGTCCCCTAAGAAGCTTATGCCTTCAATAGAAACGATACCAACTCAGTTGCTAATACTGCAAAAGGATAAATTAATAATAACTTATAAGACAATCTTTGTGCAGTGATTGAATGGTCCATTATCTGTAGCAACCACATATTGTAAGTAATATTGAGAAGATGAAGTAAGCCAACTGATATTGAATTCATAGAAACTTATTATTATTTCTATTGCATACCTACGAAATCACACAGAAGCATGGTTTAAGATTTGATATTCCAGATATGGTGATTCATTACATTATCCATGAACAGATCAATTGAAAGAAGATTTGATTGAAATGCAACAAATTCGACCATTCAGTCTCAAGAAGGCCTCCATTGAATGGGAGTCCAGAGAATCGGGCGATTAGTTTGGTTTGCAGTCCTAAGGAAATATAAGTGTAATAAAGTGACTGTAGCATTTTATGTAAGTTTTATGGTTCATTATAAGATACAATGTTGCAGATGGTGAAATAGTCCTTGAAGTCAACAACTCTCTTGTGAAAAGTCAGAAGACATGATTTCTCTCCAAAGTTGTGCCTATCTAAACTCAAAATCAAGTTTTTCACCTGTATATATTTACAACTTGGAAGTGCCAGTCAAATTGCAGATCTCTGTCTGGAAAAGGACGAATCTCAGGGATTGTTGCAATCCTTCAAATTCATATCTGATATATATATATATATATATTTCAAATTATGATGATGATACTCTTAAAGGGTCTCAATGAGTGTTGCAAGAATGGACCAGCACATGGATGTACCATGAACAGGAGGACCATCACATGCATATACGATGAAGAGGTCAGAGGAGCCTTCTATTTTTGAGGCAGCATATGAAAAGTACGATGTTATGGGTGAAAATATTATAGCTCTCTAGTGGTTCCTGTGTTGAATCCTCAAATTGAGATAAAACAACAGCAACGGCTTTGGCTGATTTGTTGATTTTTTATTCCTTTTATTTGCCATACTTGAGATTCTTACTATAGTTTCCAAATTCATGGATGAACTAAGTAAATATTTGAGAGGTTCTATAAACCCTGAAGGGTCATAAATGATAACCTTTTCCAGAAGTTGACAAATGAGACTTGCGGAATTTTACTCTATTGAGTGTGTTTTTACCATAAACTATGACCTTTGTCCTGAATTTGACAAAACAGAGGTTTGGAATTTTACTGAATATGTTTTATGTTTTTTTTTAATCGAGTAAAAATCTTTAGAAATTAAAAGCTCATTCATTATAAGTTTTTCCAAATTTAACAAATTAAATTATTTTTCTTTAACCTCTTTTCCAGAATTTGACGTAACAAAGGTTTTTGAAAATTTGCTTCATTGAATGTGTATAATGTCATAAAGTATAACCTATAAAATATAAATTTTTCCAGATTTTGACAAACATATGTTTGAAATTTTACTTATTGGATATCTTTTATGTTATCTTTATAGCTGGATCGATGCAAAATTTTCAGACATTAAAGTTTTAAAATTTATGACTTTTTTCACTTCGTCAACCTTTTCCAGAATTTGACAAAACACAGTTTTTATTACCAAATTTGGTAAAACAAGTTACAATATTTCACTTCATTGAATGTTTTTTTTTCCTTTTCTGGCCAAAAATGTTAAATTGCAATATCAGGCAATTATAAAATTTTTTGCAGTGATTGGGTTGATTCTGCTGGGGTAGTTTTGGAGCAGATTACAAAAGAAGAAATAAGTTGCAACTTACTGCCGGAAGTTGGCAAAGGTATAAGCTGTGGACAAGCTTGCAAGTGATGAAAGTATTGAAAAATATCAGAATAGCTTTGTTGAATTCTTCAAACAAGAAAGAGGTGGCTTTACGTGAGCTTCTCTAACGCAGATTGCAGTCCTAAGGAAATATAAGTATAATAAAGCTCTATGATGTCTATTGCAAGAATGGACGAGCATATGGATATACCATGAATAAGAGAACCAGCACATGGATATACCATGAACAGGTTCAAGGAGCCTTCTATTTTTTAGCCAGCATATGCAAAGTATGTGTGATGAGATGCCATGGAAATAGGTTCAACCTATTGTGAAATTACTTATCGATACAAGCTTGCAAGTGATGAAAGTATTGAAAAATATCAGAATAGCGTTGTTGAATTCTATTAAAAATAAAGAGGTGGCTTTGACAATATTTTTGCTTGTACAATTCTAGAGCATTTTCTTACAAAGAGAGAGTGGACCTGGTTAAGGGTTTTGCTTCAATTGCTTGATGTTTTGAGGGAAATGAAAGAGATTTCTCTTTGGGAAGTAACAGAGGTCCCAGATGTCTCTTTCTTTTAGTATTTCTCTGCTATTTCATCCCTGAATACTGGTGGTTTATGGGTAGCATAAGATAAGGTTATCTATGTAACACCATTGTTATGGAACAACTTATCTTTGTAATTGCGTATAGATTTAAGCTTGATAGCACGTACATTAGTAGAAGTATTGTTCATTCCTAACCCAGTTTAAATTGTAGTCTTGTTATCTAGATTTACAAAATTATAAAAACAAAACACTTAATCTCGTTTTACAAAAATACATCATCTACAGCTTCTCAATCGTATAAGCCAATGAAGGTAAAACCTTCATGTATTATAGAATTTTTGGTCTTTGATTTCTCAAAAGTTTGGATATACTTTGAGGAAACAAAGCCAAGGCCTTCTAGGTATCTGTGGATATGGCAGCATACCTTAGAATGTTTGCAAACCAACACATTTCCTTCAAAGAAGCATTTGGACATGGCACAAATAACAAAGATGAGATGTGTGCTGCATGGTTTTTCTCAAAAATTGCAGTGAATAGGAATATCGAGTCCTTTGATATTGGGAGACACAAAGCTATTAACAGACTGGGAAAATCGAATTAATAATCTGAATAAGTCGAATCTTATCTCTATAATGGAATAAGTCAGAGAAGAAAGAAACAGATTTGAAAATGTATTATTTCAACATGTAAACAAAGAGCTAAATGAAACAGCTGATAAATTTTCTAAACAAGACCTAGGATTCCAATAAAGCAAGCTGGTGATAATAGAAATAGACAAGAGTGGATGTCACAGCCTAAAAGATCATAGCAACATTATGTTTCTTGGTTTTTAGTAGAATTTGACCTTTACACATGTGATTCATTACATTACATTATCCATGAACAGATCAATTGAAAGAAGAGCCATTGAATGGGAGTCCAAAGGATCAGGTAATTAGTTTGGTCTTAGGGAATAGCGAAGCATGAAATTGAGGTAGACAGAGAGGCTCATGGTTTCTAATCTCAGTGCTTTAATTTATCAATATCTGAATTTGTTATAGTTCGCAGTTAATTCATATAATGTCTAAAAGTTATTAGCCTGGATCACACATCTTCATTTTAATTATAAGTATAGTAGCTACAAATTAATTCATATAATATAGAAAAAATTATTAACTTGAGGATTTAGTTCAACAGGTCTTGTCATTTTATTTGGACTTTGTCATTGGATACTTTGTTTGGTTCCTCTAGACTAGTCTATGCCACTTGAATCCTAGAGGAAGTGATTCAATTTCTAGAAATCAGTTTAACAATATCGAAAAGTATACCTGGGATTTCTCCTCAAAATTGATTAGTGGACAATTCTGGATGATTATACAACATGAAAAAAAGGGTATATATTTATTACTATAAGAGCACAGAAAAACAAGCCACCTACTAAAAGAATATTCAACTTTAGTTGTGCCTCTATCAATGGCACAAATATAAACATTACGCTCAAGAAACAATCAAATCTTCCCATGGCTAATGGATGGAGTGATCAAAGTATCAAGGATATATATATATATATATATAATTAGGAATCGCTACCTAATTTAGGTGTGATTGATTACACATATTCACAAATTTGACATCTAATTCTAAATTGCACAAGAACACTACACAAATTGCACCTATAAATATCCTTTTGTTGTCTATGGGAAGTAACAGACGCAGGTATCTAAGAGAACAGTACGGTTTATGTTCCTCAGACAGCATTAAAACGTGTTTTCAGTCCCCTAATAAGCTTATGCCTTCAATAGCAACGATACCAACTCAGTTGCTAATTTCTGTTGCAAGTACATTGATAATACTGCAAAAGGATAAATTAATAGTAACTTATAAAAAAATCTTAGTGTAGTAATTGAATGGTCCATTATCTCTAGCAACCACATATTGTATGTAATATTGAGAAGATGAAGTAAGCCAACTGATATTGAATTCATAGAAACTTATTATTATTTCTATTGCATACCTAAGAAATCACACTTAAGATTCGATATTGCAGATATGGTGATTCATTACATTATCCATGAACAGATCAATTGAAAGAAGAGATGATTGAAATGCAAAAAATTCAAACATTCAGTCTCAATAAATCCTCCATTGAATGGGAGTCTATAGAATTAGGTGATTATTTTGGTCTTATGGAATAGCCAAGCATCAAATTGAGGGAGGTAGAGAGGCTCATGGTTCCTAATCTCAGCGCTTTAATTTATCAATATCTCAATCTCTTACAGAAACCAAACATACTCATACAGCATGTAACCAAAAACAATTCTGCAGAAACCAAATGCAAGAAATAACTCCTCTGAATACAGGTACCAAGACCAAATTACTAGTTAGATCAGAAACATAGAGATAGCACACTAAACTGATTCAATTACTCGATGTAGAATTCTTCTGATCAACAGAATCCCTCCTGTCTTTCAAGATTGTCTACACAAATTACAAACACAATATTCTTCTAAAAACTCATAAAGACATGAAACATAAATGCAGTATTCTACTGAAAACTCAGGAAGACATGAAACATTCATGATATAGAATCTAAACATTGCACTACTATATTATATAATAACGCACATTGACCATTTCACTACACTATATAATAACAGCCACGTATGTAATTTAGCCAAGTGAAATGTGTTAACAAAAATATTAGCAACTAACACGTACCTAAAAAATTATTATATATATTATGTGATTTGTGTTCACCTTTATCAAATCACCTTCACCAACTCTTATGTATCTCAGTTAGCCCAACATATGTCATATGCTTTAGACAAATGTCCAGTTTGTTTCAATCTGTAATACTCTCAGCTACAACGCATTCAAGCCCTGGTACAGAATAGAGAATAGAGTACCATACAGGCCGAGAATAGACTTCCGTACAAACACACAAGGGACCCCATGTACTAGTCCACTCAGCCAACAAGATCAATTTCTTCTGAAACTCTTTCTTTACGAATTGGAACAGGTACTACTACATATGGACAGCATGATGGCTCAGCCCCTATAGCTTCCCCTTGTATCTTAATGCAAGCTGTAGCAAGAGCACCAAAGCAGAACATAACAGCATTGTGTTCCGACACCAGATCTGTTTATGCATCCTGCGAGAACACTAAAGATCTTCCCTGGAAAAAACCCATACTCAAGAATAGGTAAACCCAAAAAACCCTAATATTGCCGAAATCATTTAAAGGACTTTAAGTCCATCAATCTTTATGTTGAAAATGTGCATCTCTGATAATTGGACTAGGATTTTAGTGGTTTTGAACCTATGAAGGTCCTGCCATTCTAATCCGATGCATCTAAAACAGTGGAGAAGTGACTAGTTCTATTCGGACCTCTTGTCCAGGCAGGGTGTGTAAACTCGAATTCTACCTAGGTTGGAACATCATCCTATCAGTCTAGTAAATTATTTTCTTTCACGCATGTCCCCGAGTCTATTGATGTGAAGGTTACTGCTCCTTGCCTGGTTTTCTCTCTTCCATTTTGAAATCAGAAAACCAACCAGCAGCACCCCTTCGCAGACAACGTCATCTAGATCCTCTGTCGACTGATACTGCAAACCGAACCTTCCTCCATGCTGCAGATCGATGTACCCTCCTCAATGCATGGACAGAGGGCTTCAGCAAGAGAACCAAAGAAGAACATAATAGCATTGGGTTTTGCAACCAGATATGTTTATGCCTACCCTGGATAAAAACCCATAACAGGTAAACCCAAAAAACCCTAATACTACCGAAATCATTTAAAGGATTTTACGTCTATGAATCTTTATGCTGAAAATGTGCATCTCTGATAATTGGACTAGGATTTTAGTGGTTTCGAACCTGCGAAGGTAAATGGGGCAGTAGCACCCCTTCGCATACAACATCACTTGGATCCTCTGTCGACTGATACCGGAAACCGAACCTTCCTCCACACTACAGATCCATGTACCCTCCTTGCTGCAGACCGATGTACCCTCCTCGATACATGGGTAGATCCCTCCAGGTAATGGCTTGGCTCTGAGAAGATGGCTAGTTCATTAACGCATGCTACCGGTGAAGCCACCATACATATGACATCTATAACATGAAAATATGGCCTTTAAACATTGTCGAGCTCTGTGTAAACCCTCCAAAACATAAAATTTTTGCTAACTAATGTTAGCATTAGTCAATAGAGACGGAAAAAATTGGAATCAATTCACACTTATCGTAAGTTTTGATACGTCTTCCCTCGATATGAGGCCAAATAAGACCTCCAAATTGCTTATTGGCTATTACATCAACCTTACATGAACATTACTGGTAGATGCGAAAATTGGTTTTTAAAACATTATAATAAATTGAATTGGTCCATCTCATTCTCGTGCACAAACTAATGCAGCTCCAAAAAATGATTACAATAGAACTTGTCATGCCGCAGGCAGCAGGGACTAATAAAATATGATAGATGTGAGTACTCCTATATATTTTGAAAAGTATATTAAGAGAGTAAGGAAATTTCGTGGGCTAAAGGATTAAGATGGATCTCGACACAATGTTTTTTGTTGAAGAGGATGGAGATGATTTATGGTTGTATGATATCTCTAAACACACATGCTAACTTTGGAAAAAACAATGGACTTTGAGAGGGAGATTAATGAAAGTTGAAATTCAAGGGTAGGGAGATTAATGAAAGTTGTTATGAAAGAGTAGTTGGAAGAGAGTAGTTTCTAGCTAAGTGGAGGTCAACACTCACAAATTTGGGTAGAACGTAAAACAAAGGGAATGAAAAATGCAGAAATGTCATCAAAATTTCATTTGACATGCATAGGAGATTTGGAATTCCATGCTTGATGCCAATGTTGCATGCACATTAGTACATTTTGCCGTTATACTTGGTTATCCTTTGAAAGACTCTCGTGTTATTTAAATGTTGTTTCTTTGGCACACGAAACCCAACATTGATATTGGGATATTTATAAGTATGATTTCTTTGTATAAAATACTATGAGAAGAATGCACAATTAATTTCTATTACAACTCTTAAGAACATTATCAATGGTTTCTATGCTAAGAATTTTATGAATAGTTTCTAGGTTGAGTATAGGTGAAAATTCCACTCCAAGGCCAACTTCCAATATTTGTGTTTAGTATTGAATTTATATTTTTGTGATTGTATTAAATTTGATTTTTCCAAAAAATATGGTTTTTGTAGTGGATGGGTACATATAGGATATGGTTACTATGGGCTTAGAAGAGACACAAGAGGGATGGTTGCCTGCTGATCTAAAATGACTATATTAATTTTTTTGTGCTAAGTTTCTTTTCAGTTTATAGCATGTGCATAATGAGTTCATTAGTTTGCATAGTGATTGAGGTGTTTATCCATGAATTGTAGATGGTTTTAGGTGAATTAGAAGCAAAAAATAAGCTTAAATAACACTGAACGATAGTTTAAAACAGATAAATAAGTCACCACATGAAATTCATACAGCAGACATGATTAAGCAGTTCACCCTTCCTGGGCTACATCTGTTGGTCTAGCTCCCAATGGCATGTCCATCTTTCATTATGCTGGAAATTTTGCTATTACATGTAGTTACATTGCTCTAATGGTTGTTTTCTCTGCACCAATGGCTCCAGAATGCTCCAATTAGTAAAAAATGACTCTTTATTCCCTCAGAATGGGTGAAATTTGAGTCTCCTACTCTTTTGCCCAGTTTCACCTAGAAAAACTCCACTTAATTGGAGTTATATTAGTAATTACTGCCACAAATAGCACTCATGCCAGTCTTGACCACCAAATAAATCGTGGAAATTAAATTTTGTGGTTGGGGTGGCCACATGCCAACCCCAAACCCGCGGCTAACACAACGGTTGGGCGGAACCCTCGTTGGAAACTACAGTTAGAAGCTTAAACTGTGGGTTGTTTTCGGGTTTATGGTTGACGATTGGCGGACCGTGTGGAGGATTTGACAACAAACATTTCCATGTTACAACACATAACAGTGCGCAGGTTGTTAAAACTATTGGCACGTTGTTACGTTAATTGTTGCGACATTTGATATGTGACCACCATTGTGGGGACTGCTGGTGAGTTGGGATTGTCAGCAGTCCCCAACCCCAACATGATTTGCAATAAACTTTAACATAAACCTGACGACCATTGTAGTTAAGAAAAAAATGTAGCTCGGACCGTAAAGACCTATGCGTGCCCGCGGGAGGTCCAGGGGTTGATTCTTGTGGCCTCCTACCAAAATTTTAGAATGCGGTTCAAGGGCCATGTGGCAACCTCAGGGCTAGCCACGTGGCACCTCCTAACTGGCCCTCAAAAAAATGTACAAACTCATTTGACCAATAGGAATATGACACTTGTTAACATGTAATTGATTTTGAGGAAGGAATATTCCTTGAAATATTCCCTTTTTCTAACTATGCATCCCAGTCAAACTTGGTCAAACTATCGCAAAATTTTACCTGTTTGGCATTTCGATCAAAACGTGATATCTCTCTCATACGACATCTGTTTTTCAAACCGTTCATGGTTCCAAAATCAGAAAGAAAAGATCTATGCAACCATACTAGTTTTAACCCAATACTATAATTTTTTATTTTGAGAAAAAATTATGAACTCCTAATCGCTCCTCCTCATTGGGAAGCTTTTGGACCCCAAAAGACCTGATTACTTGTTCAGTAGATGAGGGTACAGCTCCCTCACCTTTCCAACCTCCATCCATTTTGACTTGCTTGGTTTGGTGCCTTTGAGCCCAACTCGAAGGTAGTCAACACTTCCCCTCTTGGATGCTCTTGTCCTCCTGTCAAGAATTGTATCTTCTTTGAGCTCATCCAGAAATTCTAGCGAGAAATATTCAATAGAAGGTAGCTGAACATCACTTCCTTGATCATCGATCAAAGGTGGCTCATACAAATTTAATTTTTTAATATTAACAACTAAATACATTCTCATATAAGAAGGAAAGTCATGTTGGAATGCATTATTACCAACTTGTTTTGTGATCTTGAATGGACAATAGTGAATGGGTTTGAGCATTTTACCTTCCCCATGCATCCTTTCTTTGCTAATGTGCAACCATACCTCATCTCCCTCTTGAAACTTGTGATCAACATGGTGTTTTTCATGCCTCTCTTTGTATTTTCTTTGAATTTTATCAAGTTGTTCTTGAACTTGTTGATGTATAATCTGAATTTTCTCATTGAACTTTCGAGCCTTAACAATATCAATATGGCCATCAATCACAAAATCCTTCCCAAAAATGAATTCTAATGGTGATTTTCGAAAATTCCCAAAGCATACTTCAAAAGGTGAGGTTTGTGTTGAAGAGTGCTTTGCCCAGTTGTAAGCGTGTTGAATGTAATGCAGTTTTTCATCCCGCAACTTAGGATGTTTGCTGCAATATCCTCTCAATAGATGCACAACGGTTCTGTTCACCACCTCGGTTTGTCCATATGTTTGTGGATGAAATTCGGTACTCTTTTTCAACTTTGTGTCCATCATCTTCCATATATTTGACTAAAAATTCCCAATGAACCTAGAATCCCTATCACTAACAATAGAAGTTGGAAATCCAAAATGAACCCAAACATTTTGAAAATAAAGTTCAGTTGTTTGTTCCGCAGTAATGGTTTTCTTACATGGCATAAGTATACACATTTTATTGAATCTATCCACAAATACATAAATATAATCATGTTGTTTTCTTGACATAGGTAGACCTCCAACAAATTCCATGGAGACACTCTCCCATGGCCTTGATGGTACCGGTAGTGGCGTGTACAACCCAAGCTTCATATTACTAGGCTTACTTGTTGCACACATAGAACAACCTCTTATAAAACGTGACACACTATCTATCATGCGCGGCCAATCGAAATACCTCTATAGATGTGCCACTGTTTTTCTTACCCCAAAGTGTCCAGAAATCAGAGAAGAATGAGATTCTCTCATTACACTTAGCCTCTCTCCTTGTAGAATACACAACTTGCCCAAATGAAATAGAAAATTGTTATGCATGTGATAATCTTTTTCTTCAACTTGATTCCCTTCACTCAAACTAGCATACACATCTTGAAAATCAATGTCATGTGAATATTGCTCTATGTAATTCTCATGTACAATAGAATCATTTTTTAGTAAAGTAGAAGCACTAATGATTGGCCTTTGTTATGAAGGTAAATCCTCTCTGCAGACAGAGACGACCCCTCTAGCCCTAGGGTGGGTCTAGTAACAAAAGGACACGTTAAAGTGTTGCTTCCTAGTTAATGAATGAACAAAAGACATGATAGATTTACCTACCTTGAATCCAACGTTGTCATTGTTGTAGAAAGAGTAGTGGCCTTTCGCTCCTGCCTTGGAAAATCATAATCCGTTCGTTGTCACGCTCAGATATCTGCACATAGGACAAAGAACAAGAACAACATACGATAGAATAGTTTCACTCACAACTATTAGCCAGTCAAAGAGGGCTAAACATATCACATCAAATAAACATCACAACACAATAGTGGAACCAAACAATAGTCATGTATATAAATGAATAGAAGGAAGAGTACAACTGATGCTTTGACAACGCAATCTCCTCCAGCGGGGTTCAGGTGAAGCGCGTCTCAAATGTTCGTCAGGGAATTGGGACGCAATGAAGGCATGGACTTAAGCTCTCTTAGAAGTCATCGACTCAAGCTTCCTCAACATAATTCCTTCTTATTCTATCCTCTCTAGTAGCTCAGCTATAGTATGTATAATTATCCCAGTTTAGCTAGATTCTAGTAAGAGAGATAGTTTCTTTTATAGAGGAGAAGGACGAGGTTGGGATCCCTACAAAGGTGGGAGGGAGTCCTATCCTTTAGGATAGTTCCAAGGGAGGTGGAAACTACTAACTAAAGGAAGGATTTTTTGATTGTTTCAGTTCAACCACTCCCAATGACTCATCCTCGAGGTGGTTGGGATGGAACCACTGCCTCTATTTTTTTTTAAAATTCCATAAAAAAACTTGGTGCAGGTGTCTAACTAACACATCATAATAACTAAATTCAACTAGCACGGACGCCAATGGCGCGAGGTTCGTGTTAGAATTTCTGGTCAGCACGAGGTATGACGGCTGCTACGTAAAAATAGGGATTTTCACGGCTGCAGCAGCGGTGTCAACAAGAAGAATGTTGCTTTCATCAAGGGATAAAAGGATGATATTTGCACTAAAGCATATTATTTTGCTTATTGGTCAAACGACCTCAATGTGCGAGTTGGGGATTGCGGATAGTGACAAAATGTTGTGTAACGAGATACCCTAAAGCATGAAGTCGAGAGAGAGGGAGTGAAATTCTTTATGAACGCGTTTGAACCAAACAACATTTGTCGGAGGAGCGCAATTACAAATAAATTATCTGTTGTTGTCCCTGAATCATGGCATGGGTGCGGCCATCCATAATAGAGTATATAAAGCGAGATCGAGGTATGAAAGTGCATTACACAGTAATTTTTCACCGTCCCTACCATTCCCCATCCCACACATTGGAGGGCCCATTATGTGACCTGTGAGCAATGTCATGCCTTGAAACCATTATCATTGCATTCCTCTAAATATGAGCTTCAATTGCCCTGAAGACATCTCCTTGCAAAAAACCATAAAAACATCCCTTTTTGCATTGGCGCGGGTAGCCAGTTCATCACTCGCGCCAATGGGGAAAATCCTACAAAGAGGCCGCGCCAACTGGCGCTCTGTCCCAGAGTCGCAGTCGCGCCAGCCAATTTAAGGAGTGTTTTTTAAAATAAAATGGCGGAAGTTTCGTTTCAACAGACTCAGAAACTATTATCTATCTTGAGTTGGGAGGTTTGGCTCCGGGATTTCCATGAAAGGGAAGTGGTTTGCCACCTCTCATGGAAGCTTCCTTGAAGATAGAGCCAATCCCACAATTATAGGGATCCCAACTCCCCTTCCTCCATCTATAAAAGCTTGCCCATTGCCATTGCAAGCTAGTCTTGAAGTGCCCAAGTCTTGAATCTCCAAGTTCTCAAATTCCCAAGAGCCTTAATGCTGCAAGAGCCCTCATTCTTCCCTTAAGGCCAAACTCGAGCAAGGAGACTATCGTCGAGAGACTCTAAGAGAGGCTTGTCCCATCCTTGGCAGGCTTTGCGAGACATGTACTACTGGAGACCCCTCCGAAGGAGACCTCAGCGTCAGAACATTGGTTGTACTCTCTTTCGATTGTTTATTAATGAATGACTACTGGTTATGGTTCCACTCTGTTTTTCACTTATGATAATGATGAGTTATATCCTTTATGACTGATATATAGTTGCGTATTCTGGATTTTATGCTTGTATTCGTGTTGTTTCTTGCATGTGCAGGTGTCCATTCATGGAGATCGTGGGGATCGTGATCTGCCGAGGCTGAGGAACGGGAACGCTGTCTCTTCTACGAATCATAGCACTGGACTCCAGGTAGGCCTCCATCGTTGGTCTGTTTATTCGCAATTAGGAACTTGCGCTATAGCATTTGATGATTGTTGCTAGACCCGTTCTGGGCTAGTAGGGATCGCCTCTGTCCGCAGAGGGGATTTACCTCTTCAACAATTTGGCGACTCCGCTGGGGATCGTCTAGTTTTGATTGTCTCGTTTTGATTGTTTCGTGGTTTTCCTTGCTTGGTTAGCCTTCTGGGCTGGGTTCTTTTGCTGTTTTTGCTTCTTGGTTTGCTTGGATATCATTGATCTGCTTCTAGAGTATTTCTTTTTTATTTTTGGCTGAGGAACTCGGCTAGCGCGCTTTTTAGCTCTACAGTTGCGCCAATTGGCGCATGTTGCTTTTTTATTTCCCGCGCCAATTTCTTTCTGGCGCCAGTTACAACCTCACAGTCGCGCCACTCCTGTGAGGCATTAGGGTTTGCTCAGTTCTGAGCTCTCTGGGTCTGGTCAGTGTGTTTCTTTTTGGTTTTTCGGCTACCTAAGTGTGTTGGAGTCCTGTTTGACTGGGAGTTTGCCTTCATCCTTTGGTTGTTTGCTTTTCTCCATCGATTTCACGTTTTAAGCCCTAGGGCATCTAGTGGCTTTGTGCGTCGAGCCCTCCTTAGGAGTTTTGGTGTTTTGTTAGTCCAGTCAATTCTCTGATTGCTCCTCCGCATTCTCTTGGTGGTTGTTTACCGTTTTGTTGCGATTTTTGGGTGATTGTTCTTCTCTTCATTCAAATTTCGTTTGGTCTTGCTTTGGGCCTAGATCACATGGTCCATTGGAGCCTTTGGGACTTTTTCTTGGTTTTGAGAGACTTTGGTCGATTTGAGATCTGATTGTTTGTGCCATTGAGTGAAATTCGCTCGTTTTACTCTCTTAATATCATTTCTCGAATTGATTTTTGTTTGTTTTTGGTTTGTTTAGTGCATCTAGCTATCAAACATTGAAAATAAAAAAAATCTCTTTTGCTTTTGGTTGATTAGTGCAAATTGAAATCTTTTCGATTTTACTAGTATTTAGTGAATTTGAAAGAAAAGTTTTTAGTTTCATTAGTTGCATTAGAGATATCATTGATTGTCTTCTGATCATTTTGTTTGTGTAAAAACTCTCAACTCTTCTGTAGCTAGTTTTCATCGAACGAAATGATGTACTGTGGCATGTAGCTTTGCATTTAGGAGTTTTTGAGACAACACATTCGTTAGGGCCTGAAAACTGAAACGTAATTGAAGATCAAATTTAAAATCTACTCAATTTACACTATAAGGAAACATTGAAATCTAACGAAACATATTTAGAGGTCTAGGCTAGAGAGGTGTTCCGGTGTCTTTAAACCTAGTAGCTGTCATTCGCATTTTGGCTTTAGATAGCATTAGATAGCGCTAATCTGGACTTGCCTCCCATGTCGCGTATAAGGGAGACCCCTTCAGAGTTTCAATCCTTTGTCCCGTAGGAAGAGTGAGTATAGCCTATACAGTGATACACTGAACCGGCATTCGGGAGATTGCGCACGTACGGAAAGTCCTTGGTTGATTTCTCTTTCATTATTGACCAGTGTATATTACGATTCACGGTTATTTGGCACACCCTTCCCTTTCTAGTATTCTGGCAGTCATGATCTTTCGACTCCCCTAAATTTGAAAGGATCACCAGCGCTTGTCCTTTCACGCTTGTGTAGTCGAGAAAGAGATAGAGTCACCTTTTTATCGTTTCTCGACTCTTAAAACATGAAACGATAGAGTTTCTTATTTTTCAATGTGGTAAAATTAATCACCCACGATTATACGCCCTGTTAGATATTGCTTGTTGACCATTTGATCGTGTGTCTTGACTTCTTTTCAGCCCGTGTGTGTGTTTGCTTCTTTTTCTCTGGTCTTTTGTCACAGTGGCGGAACCTTTGGTTTCGTCTACTGGTAGTCCTTACATGGACGATTCTTCGCAGGTGTCACAATCCTATGCCGAACCACAACGCCATCAAGCTGGGAGTTTGACGGGGACCGGTTCTTCTTCGAGCAACCCTTTGGGGGACCAAAGCTGAGTTCGATTGGCCTTAGGACCTTATGTCCGAATTGAGATTAGCATGTTAGAGCCGATTTCCTTTCTCTTACATCGGGTTCACCCTTTATAGATGCTATCTTTCCTCCTAGTCCTCGCCGTCTATTGTGATATCTAACAGCAGGCTCAACCGTGAGTGATTCTGGTGAGGAAATTCCCACGTCCGGTGAAGACTATCAGCTCTTCCCGTGAAGATTATTTCCAGGAGACAACTCTGAACTGGCTGATATGTCAACAGCCAGTCCCTCATTACCACCGGGATACAGGTCTTTGGGTCAGATCATTTCCTCCGCAGCCTCTATGGGAGTGTCAGCTCCTTCTCCGAGGCCAGCTGCTCCTTCGCCAAGGGTGTCTCCTCAGACACCTGTCACTTCTGTACCCACTCGGCCCACTGTTTGTGTGGCCGCCTCTGTACCCGCTGTCACGGCACCCTCTGTAAGGGCTATGCCACCTCCTGAAGATGTTTATTTAGCAACTGCTATACTGGAGAACATTTCTCCAGAGGAGTATCGGTTATTACTACAACAGCCGAACCCCGAGGTTGGATCATCCTCCCAAGATCCTAACCGCTCTTATTTTTCGCACTATGCACAGGATGGTACACCCGTGTATGCTTTTCCAGGTCAGTATGATGAGCACAGGGACATTTTGCATCTACCCGCTCCTGAGGCTCATCTCCATGCTCAAGGTTTACCTTATAACCAGGCTTATAACCCGCAAGGGCAACCTTTCCAAGGCCAACCTGCGGGCCAACCTGGCTATCCTTATGACCCACAGGGATAGCCCATGCAAGGCTATCCTGCGAGTTAGCAAGGGCTATCGTACAGTCTGCAAGGACAGTATTACAACCCTTTTGGTCAACCTATGCAGCCTCAACTGGGGTACCAACCGGGACCAGTCTATGGTCCTGGGGGGAAAATCCAGCCTTCTCAACCTATGCAACCGCAATATCCTATTGTTTCTAACGTTGCATATCAGCCAGGACCATCCTATGGTTCTGCTCCAGGTCAAACCGGTTACCAGCAACCACCTGGCCCCATTCCTCCACCAGGCCAACCGGCCCATCCGGTACAACCTGGTGTTCCGCCTCCAGGCCAACCGGTCCATCCGGTACAACCTAGTGTTCCGCCTCCAGGCCAACCGGTCCATCCGATACAACCTGGGGCTCCTTTACAGCCAGGTCAACCTATGCAACCGGCGCCGCCTGTCTACCCGGGTCAACCTGTTCATTCAGGTCAGCCCTCTCAGCCAGGTCAACCTTTTCATTCAGGGTAGCCCGCTCATTCTATTAAACCTGCCCAGCATCCGATTCATTCGATGTCGCAGCCAAATCAATAGCTGCGCCCTAGTTATCAGGCTCCGTAGGGTTCCACCTATCAGCAGCCGACTCATCCTCAGGGCGGTTATTATCCTCATGGTCAATCTTAACCGAATTATAACCATCCCTGAGGCTCTCAGTATTATCTTCCTCCACCCGGTTTTACCTATACTCAGTAGCCAAATCCAAATGCTGCTTACACCAGGCCGACACATAATCAGGGTCCGTACTCTGGTTATCAAGCCCCACACACTGGTTACCAACAGCCAAATTAGTCTAGTTATACAACCTACACCCCCTACAGCCAGAATCCTACGGGACAGAACCCATGGGGGCAAGGATATTCACAACCATTGTGGAGTACAGGTACTGGTCCTCATCCTGGGCCTGGCATGCCAGTTAATCCGCCATTGCCGTTCCTGGCCACCTTGGAGTTGCCGGATGTTTCAAAACTGACCAATGATCTGATTTTGCATAATTCTTATTGGCCTCCGGTTCCTACCAAGATACCAGGTGACTGCCCCAAGTTTGAGGGTAAAGCTGGAGAGGACCCCCAAGTGCATGTGATGACATATCATCTTTGGTGCTTGTCTAACTCTTGGGTCGATGATTCAATTCGTCTGCACCTCTTCCAGCGCACTTTGACTGGAGCTGTTGCTAAATGGTACATAGAGTTATCCCGTGGCATTTTCCAAGATTTCAATTCCTTAGCCATGGCTTTTCTGACGCACTTTCAGTTACCGGTTCGTTATGAAGCCGGGACGCACCTCCTGACTTCTTTGAAGCAGGACAAAGCCACTCACATTTCTGATCACATTCATGAGTGGCGGCGCCGTCGTAGACTGATCAAGTTTCATATACCTGATCAGATACTAACTCACTGGTTCACCACCTCCTTCGTGAACAAAATCGCCCAAGATATTGCGATGGGAGCGTGTGTGACAGAGGAACAAGCCATTGCGCGTGCCCAATATCTGGATCTTGTATATTCTCAGTCCGGCACGCTTTATGATATCTTGCCTGATGCCCCACGGTCCGGAACCTCTAAGGCTCCACCTACCCCCGCAGTGGATGGTGTCATTGGTTCTGTATCTCAGAATTCGAAGAAATCTTCGAATGGGAAGCAGAAGTCTAATTCTTCCAACAATACTCCTGCTAATCCCACCCCATCAGATTCTGGCAAAACTGCGGAGGTGAACGCCGTTCAGGCCAATCCTACAGAGAAAGCCTCCAAAGGGAAAAAGAAGGGCAAAGGTAAATCCAAATCCGATGCCCCGAAGCCAGAATCCAAATCTCGTACTGAGGATGGTTCTCAGCGTAAACCGAAGTACCCCTGCCTCATTTGTGAAGGAGACCATTATACTAAGGATTGTCCATGATGATCTGAGGTTAGTCAACTTCTCAAGGGCTCAGACTCCGGTAGTTCTTAAAGAGCCATTCCCGTCTCAGCAGACCCAGATGGTTGAACAGCCGTCACCATCTGCACCATTTGGGTCCCAAGTTTTTATGATGAATGGTGCTGCACCTATCTCTGTCGCTACGCGTTCGAAGGATTACAACAAATCGTGGCAGGCACCCGGGAAGGCAGTTGCGGATGGACCGCCTCCCCCACCTGTCTCCGATTCATTGGAAATCGAGAAGCCTACTTCTGAACCTGTTGTGAAGCCACCTTCTAAAGGTGTTCTTCGAAGATCTTCTTATAATCCGAATGCTCGTGCTGCTCAACACTACAACATTGTTGAGGATTTGGCACAGGGACCTTCTGCTATGTCTGCACTAGAAGTTCTTCAAAGTTGTCCTTTGCAACGGAAGGCTTTATTGTCTACAATCGGTGGCATTGATCCTGCCGATTCAAGTCTTCTCACCTTCGATTTAGAGAATTTCTCCCCCCGACTTCCACATCAGATCGCTCTCGTTATTCAAGTCGGGATTAACGATCTTAACATCCATAGGGCCGTTGTGGATGAAGGTGCTTCTACCTGTGTCATGTCATCCACTTGCTGGAAGGCCATTGGCTCTCCAGCCCTTTAGTCCTCTCCCAATGCCCTTGAGGCATTTGATGGTCGGGAATCTAAACCCCTGGGTGTTCTCGAGAGTTTAGCAATCACTTTACAGGGGAAGACTGTCAACATGGAAGTAGAAGTAGTCAACGCCAGGCTCAACTACAATATACTTCTTGGTCGCAGCTGGACCCATGCCATGCTATGCGTGCCATCCACCGTCTTTCGACTTATTAAGTTCCCTCACGAGGGCAAAATCGTCATGGTGGATCAGTTGTCCTTTTTCACCTCCACCTCTGAGAACAATGTACCATACGTGGATCAGATTCCGAATCCCCTTGACAGTGTAGGACCCGGTCTCTTCAAAGACCCCGTCCTCATGGGTATCTTTCCCGCACCACCACCCCACACCGCTCAAGTTAACATGATTTCCAGGTCTGATGACCCCTGGCTTATCCCTATGCCTGAGAAGGTGTTTGAGTTTGGAGAATCAATGCCCTTGATTCTAGTAGAGATCAGCTACTGTGAAATTTTTGCCGCATCTGATCCTCCACCTCCTCAGCATGCTCCTTTGAGCATGGCTCTAGATGTTTACTCTCAATCCCCCTGGCTTGGTCAGGCCGATTCACCTGATCCTCTCAAAGAGACTTTTCCTTCCGATGAAGCCATCATCGAAACTATGTCTCTAGAGGAGCTGCCTTGGGGTGATGGACATCATCGCTCCTCTTTTATGCCTAGCTTGGGGGCAATGTCAGATTGTCTAGAGTGTTATGCATCTCAGGTTCCTACTCCTCCTCTCCAAACGCCCATCTTGACGCACGAGGTTTTTTCAGAGGGGGAAACCTGAGTAATATCACTCAAACCATCCCGATCAACATCTCCGTTAAACCGGGGATCATTGAGAATATACACGTGGGAGTGACTTGTTCTCCTGATGAGATTCAAGTCTATACTGATCTTTTTAAAGAATTCAGAGATGTGTTCGCCTGGTCCTACGAGGAAATGCCGGGGATTGATCCCAGTATCGTAGTGCATGAGATTCCAACCTATCCTGGTGCGAAGCCCATGCGCCAACGCTTACGCCCCATGCATCCTCGAAAAGCCGCTGCAATCAAGGCAGAAGTTGAAAAACTTCTGAACACGGGCTTTATTTATCCCATCCCCCTCACAGAATGGGTTTCTAACATTGTCCCTGTTGATAAAAAGTAGGGTACTATTAGGGTCTGTGTTGACTACCACGACATCAATCGCGCCTGTCCGAAAGATAACTATCCCACTCCGTTCATAGATCAGATTATCGACGAATGTGCCGGAAGTGAGATTTATTCCTTGATGGACGGTTTCTCAGGGTATAATCAGATCAATATTGCACCTGAGGATCAACACAAGACTACTTTCATCTGTCCGTGGGGTACTTTCGCGTATAAAAAGCTCCCGTTCGGCCTGAAGAACGCTGGAGCCACTTTTCAACGTGCGATGTCTTACGCTTTCCATGACATTCACCACATCGTTCAGCCTTATCTAGACGACTTGCCAGCTCACTCAGCTAGGCGAGAGGATCACCCTGAACACCTCCGCCAGATCTTCCTTCACTGTAGGCGCTACAATATTAGGCTTAATCCTCATAAATGCGTCTTCTGCGTGGATTCTGGACGTCTTTTGGGATTCATAGTCTCCAAAGACGGAATTCGCCTTGACCCTTTAAAGGTCGAGGCTATCATCAACCTCCCATCACCCTCCTCGTTATATCAGTTGCAGAGTCTGCAGGGAAAAGCGAACTTCCTTCGACGCTTTATCCCGAACTACGCTGAGGTGGCCAAAGGATTTACGTGCCTATTAAAGCAGAATGTTCCCTTCCATTGGGACGAAATTGCTCAGCAATCCTTTGAGAAGCTAAAGACGTTATTGGTTAATGCTCCTTTGCTTCGTCCGCCTGATTATCGCCGCGATTTCACTTTGTATCTTGCCGCCGCGTTTAGCACCATTGCTATGGTTCTGGTGTAGGATGACGATGAAGGTAATGAACATGTTGTTTATTATCTGTCACAGAACCTTCTCGATACAAAAACGCGTTACGCTCATGTTGAGAAGTTGGCTTTAGCCGCCGTACACGCTGTGCAGCGCTTTCACCATTACATCCTGCTGCGCACGATTACCGTGGTTTCAGACTGTAACCCCATGACATATATTCTCTCTAGACAATTACTGGGGGGCAAGTACTCCAAGCGGATTGTTATCCTGCAGGAGTTTGACTTAGAGTTCACCACCGCTAAGTCAACTAAATCACTGGTTTTCGCGGATCTTATATGCTCTCTCCCTACAGACTCCGCTCCTTCACACTCTGAAGACCATATACCGGACGAAACTCTTTTCCTCATCAGTACTCGTGACCCTTGGTATGGAGATATCATTGTGTATCTTCATACCTCCACATTTCAGTCTGAGTTGACTAAAGAATCCCGACGTCGAATTCGACATCAGTCTCAACCCTACCGTATCGTAGGAGATACCTTATACCGTGTTGGAGTAGATTCGGTGCTCCGCCGGTGCCTTACCTTGGAAGAGGTTGAAAAGGTCCTCAATGACTGCCATAGTGGCGCCTGTGGTGGACATATGTCCGGATATGCCACTACTCAAAAGATTCTGCGAGCAGGATACTTCTAGCCGTCAATATTCAAAGACTGTATTACTACAGTTCGTAAATGCCACGCGTGCCAGGTGTTTCAGTGCAAGATGCGCGCGCCACCTCTTCCTTTGCACCCTGTTGTTACTGTTGGCCCTTTCGCGAAATGGGGCGTGGATTTTATGACGTGTAACCCTCATTCGGCCGGGGGACATGCGTATATAATCGTAGCTGTCGACTACTTCACCAAGTGGGCCGAAGCGATGCCTACACTTGCGGCCGAAGGTAAAACAGCTGCTCAATTCATCTTCAACCACATCATCGCACGTTTCGGGGTTCCTCAGGCCATCGTTACCGATCACGGTACACATTTCTGAGATTATATGATGGCCGAGCTGACATCGAGGTTGGGCTTACGCCACGATAGCTCAACGCCATATTACCCTCAGGAAAATGGCCAGGTTGAAGCAGTGAACAAGGTTTTGGTCACCATGCTTCAACGAACAGTTGGAATTCATAAATCAAATTGGCACCTCCAACTGTTCTCAGCTCTTTGGGCTTACCGAACGTCTGCTAAGAGTGCAACTGGATTTACACCGTTTCAACTGGTGTATGGTCTGGAAGCCACTCTTTCGGTTGAATGCGAGATTCCTTCGTTGAAATTAGCTGTAGAACTTCTACCCGACACTTCTGCTGAAGAAGAGCGTCTCCTGTATCTGGAACGGTTAGATGAAACCCGCCGCTTAGCTGCCTTAGTGATTGAGGCACAAAAAAAGCGGGTCAAAGCTCATTTCGATCAATCTGTTTCACCACGTTCCTTCGTTGAAGGGGACCTTGTCCTCCTGTATGATCAAGCACACGATAAGCTTGGGGCGGGGAAGTTCCAACCCATGTGGCATGGGCCCTATATAGTTAAATGGGTATTAAATAATGGGGCCTATGAGCTTATAGATTATGAAGGAGTTCCGCTGGCGCAGCCCAAAAATGGGCTGTACCTGAAGAAATACTACGCTTAAAGTCATTTTTTGTGTGGTGTGTGTACATAGGTGTGTTTATTCATTTGTGTGCATGTGTGGTGTGGTGTGCAATGTAAACGTCTTTCTGTTGATCGGGTCTTCCTGATTGTGCAGATGTCCATCAATCCGTTTGTTGGGTTCGCGGATGGTGCCTCCCGCAGTACCAGGAATCTGTCTTCGGCAGCCTGGGTAATCTATGATCCTGCTGGTGAGTTGGTGAACCTGCAAGGTGTGTGTCTGGGACGTGCTACAAATAACATCACGGAATATAGTGTTGTTTTAGAATTATTAACTGAGGCTGTAAACCTTGGTATCTGTGAATTGCTTGTATATCTAGACTCACAACTCGTAGTATCACAACTCAATGGTCACTATTCAGTAAGAAATCCACACATTTTACGTCTGTATCTGCGTGTTCGTTTACTGGAGAGAAATTTTGACTATATTACATATCAACATATACCCAGGCACATGAATACACTAACAGATGCAGTAGCTAATATGGTTTTAGATAGACATTTGCGCAATTTATAAGAACATCATCACATGTGAAAGGAAAATCCATCCAGAAATAGATATGTATATAGATAGATATCGAAATGTTTACATAGCACGTGTCACATTAGATCAAAAAATATACATGTTCGTCTTATTACATCCAAAGACGACGCATCTCTCAAAAATATGCATGAAATAAAACCCTAGGAGGCTAGTCTGCATGGTGCTCATGATAACAAGTCACCGCACGCACTAGGCGTCTCAGTAGACGGTGGAGGCGACTAGGCACTCCCACCGTATGTCTCTGATATGCTAACGGTACATCCGCCAGCTGGGTGTAGTCCGGAATCTCTCGGGAAATCCCCTTAAGGTTCTGAACCAACTCTCCTCCTTCCGCACCCTCCTCATGAGGATCGACTGCGAGCTGAGTTCTCCGTGCAATAGGAGACATCCCGGCTGGTCTCTCTGGGCCGACATCTGCATACGCATGTAACTGCTGTTAGAACGGACATGTATTAAAAATAAAACATAAAAAATAAAAAACAGATCATACCCAGCTCTTCGTCCCAATCCTCTCCCTCCGGCAGTGGGAGATCTGGGTCTCCAGTAAAGTCTGTCCCGGCATAAGGCCAGTCCTCAACTACAATCAACTGGCGCCACAACCACCCAAAAAACTCTGGCCTCCAGGACATCTGTTGGCCTCCTCCTGCTCTGGGCATTAGTGCTGCCCAGCGAGCCATTCTCGGCTCTCGTGGTATCGGCTCCGCTACAATAGCCCCTTGGCCCTGGAAGATTGGTAATCGTTCCAGAATGAATGATACCAGGATAGACCCATAGCCAAACTGCTTCAGCTTGGCTTGTTTGCATCTCGTCAGCTGTCTCTTGATGTTGATCGTTACTGCTGTGGCCCAGTCAAACAGTATGGGACTCATGCACTCTGAAGCCAGTAAGAGCTGGGCTTTCGTCGCTTCGTGCGGTGCCTGCGATCCTGCAGCCCGCGTGATGGTATGCAGCACTACTCGTAGTGCCAGATCGGGGATAGTGTGGATATCCACCTTTTTACTCCCTGATCCCATTTGTGCCCGTGGGCACACTCATGCCATCACTTCCTCCATTTTCTCACCCGACGGTCTGCTCCCTGTCAGTATGGGTACTAGACCTCTGCGCGACAGTCCGGTTATAAAATACACATCAGAAACGTCCAGTTCTAACACCTGGTCTCGTAGCTTGAATACTTGTTCTTGTTCATCCCAAATGCTCACCAGGTACTGAAGTAGCTCAGGTTGAGCTCGTAAATAAGGTATCAGGAAGAATTTCTTGAGCCCACAGTTTCTGAGGGCATTCATGCAGGCCTCATTTTCCATGGCCATTTCGTCCTCTTCCCCATGCTCTCTTTCTTTCCACTCAATCACCATTTTGCTCGGTTTCCTGCATCAACATGGTCACAAACCTTTAATTAGATCTCTGTTGAGCTTCAAAATTCATTCAAATTGATCAAAATGTCGAATTTTTAGGCGGAAAATTGGGTTCGGCCGCTGGCGCGGTTGTTTTAGGAACAGTCGCACCAGTTGGCGCGAGCCTTTTGCATATAAAAGCCCATTGGCGCGGGTCCGTGCCCGATACCCGCGCCAATGAGCGGAGCCCTAAAAATTCAAAAATTTGCCACAGAAGTCTGTTGCATGATGGAAAACTATTAAAAAATGGATTGAAATGAAGTATGAGGAAGCACCTTTTACCTGGAACTGACGGAACTCTGAATGGTAGCCCGGATCGGTCATAATCGCCGCCAGAAGTTTGCACAGTAAATGGACCAATGTTGCTCTTCACTCAGGTAAAAAGTAAAAGTAATTTTATTTTTACCATTTAGACTTATTTATAACTTTTTGAGCTCTATTTAGGTTTAAAAAGTCATTTTTTCATTAAAATTTCGTATGTTTTGTCGAAAATGGATTTTACACTTGCCTTTCTGTGCAGCAACAGGTTTTTATGCAACGTAAACGGCGAAACGAGTTGTATTTTATACTTTTTCGGACTCGGTAAAAACACAAAAAAGTCACTTTGGAGTCATCTTTCAGCTCTTTTCTAACTCTCTAAACGTGAAAAGATTTCCGAGGCCCTTGTCTTTTCGATCTCGTTAAAGTGGCTGCAAAACGACATCTACCCAGTATACGTTTACCCCCTTTTCGGGCTGGGATGGATTATTTACGAAAAAGGAATACCCTAGCCTATCGCGACTAGGAGGTTTTCTCGGATATTGTTTTCCACCTTTTCGGATCTGAGGAACTATTTACGAAAAGGGACCTTTGGAGTTTACTTTTCTGCTGTCTTTTCAAACTCTATAAACATGAAAAGATGCCAAGTTCTTCCTTTGTCAGACTCGTTAAACCCTGATGACATCGTATTCAGTCGAAATGACGTTCTCCGGGTTCCTCCTTCCTGGGGCTCGTTAAATGTACTAGGATGGATTTTCCCAAAGGGCGGACTTGTATTACAAGCATATAATATCCCCTTCAAGCTTGTTATCAAAAATAATTGGGGTACTCACCAGAAATGGTGGGGGAAAAATGGAACCATCATCATTGTCGTGTCGGTAGTATGTCGCTCTTGAACATGGCACTTGTCTGCATTTGTGTCGGGTTGGGGATATCTCATCTCGTTTTTTCACTTGCCTCCGTGGGTTTTGATAATCCTTTTTGGCCTCTCCTCTGCTCATTGCCTCGTCACCATGACCTCTAATCCGTTGATGTCAAATACTGCCAAAACCACTATTTGTGTCGTTATATGTTCAAGAGAAGTTGACCTCTGCAAATATCAACCTTCCTCTGATTCTCATATGATCCCGATTCACAACAAAAAATCATGTTCCTCTGTCTCATGTCGATGATGTGGGAAACATTATGGCCCACCTTCGATCAAGGTCACTTCCTGTCGACTTCAGCTCATTATCCAGGAAGCTGATCTAGAGACCTCCTTATGGTACCTTGGAGCCTGCATGCCTCAATGGCAGGCTGTCAGATTCGACGTGGAGGTTTTCATCATTAGCCTCCCATCGAGTGATTCTCTATTTGCGGTGTTCGACGCCAAACATTGATTCACATGCCGTAGATTGTACCCGTAGTACTGAGTCATCATCATTGGTAGGTTCCTCTCGCGTCTCGTTAACAACTTTCTTCCAATCATTGGGCTGTAATCAAACGATGTTCTTGTGACAGAACAACTTTAAAACTGTTATATTCGCATGCTTGAACTTGTACTTGTTCAGGCCGAGATGGAGTGCAAGACTCTAGATTGTGTCCGTTAAAAAATCCGTGCCGCGATTTTGTGGATTATTATTTACATGACTTATTCAATGGATGGCTGCGACCATACCCGGATAGTGTGTTTATCGATCCCTCCTTGGATGGCTGCGTCCATACCACATATACATCATGTACTTGAGATATCAGTTGTATTTCTCCACGCATGTTTTCCGACGGCGGAGTTTTAGTTGGACACGTTCTCGTAAAGAATTTCACCCCTCTCTCTCTCTCGGGCCTCATGCTTTAGGGGGCATCTGTTACACAGTAATTTGTCACTGTCCCTACCATTCCCCGTCCCGTACATTGGAGGGCCCATTCTGTGACCTGTGAGCAATGTCATGCCTTGAAACCACTATCATAGCATTCTTCTAAATATGAGCTTCAATTGCCCTGAAGACATCTCCTTGCAAAAAACCATAAAAACATCCCTTTTTGCATTGGCGCGGGTAGCCAGTTCATCACTCGCGCCAATGGGGAAAATCCTACAAAGAGGTCGCGCCAACTGGCGCTCTGTCCCAGAGTCGCAGTCGCGCCAGCCAATTTAAGGAGTGTTTTTTAAAATAAAATGGCGGAAGTTTCGTTTCAACAGACTCAGAAACTGTTATCTATCTTGAGTTGGGAGGTTTGGCTCCAGGAGTTCCATGAAGGGGAAGTGGTTTTCCACCTCTCATGGAAGCTTCCTTGAAGATAGGGCCAATCCCACAATTATAGGGATCCCAACTCCCCTTCCTCCATCTATAAAAGCTTGCCCATTGCCATTGCAAGCTAGTCTTGAAGTGCCCAAGTCTTGAATCTCCAAGTTCTCAAATTCCCAAGAGCCTTAATGCTGCAAGAGCCCTCATTCTTCCCTTAAGGCCAAACTCAAGCAAGGAGACTATCGTCGAGAGACTCTAAGAGAGGCTTGTCCCATCCCTGGCAGGCTTTGTGAGACGTGTACGACTGGAGACCCCTCCGAAGGAGACCTCAGCGTCAGAACATTGGTTGTACTCTCTTTCGATTGCTTATTAATGAATGACTACTGGTTATGGTTCCACTCTGCTTTTCACTTATGATAATGATGAGTTATATCCTTTCTGACTGATATATAGTTGCGTATTCTGGATTTTATGCTTGTATTCGTGTTGTTTCTTGCATGTGCAGGTGTCCATTCATGGAGATCGTGGGGATCGTGATATGCCGAGGCTGAGGAACAGGAACGCTGTCTCTTCTACGAATCATAGCATTGGACTCCAGGTAGGCCTCCATCGTTGGTTTGTTTATTCGCAATTAGGAACTTGCGTTGTAGCATTTGATGATTGTTGCTAACTCGTTCTAGGCTAGTAGGGATCAGTCGTTCTGGGCAGAGGGGATTTACCTCCTCAACATGGGCTAAATCCATCCAGCAGTAAGGATCAATAAATAGGTTCAGGTATGGCCGCAACCATCCAATCAAAAGAGTCATGCAATAAGTCATGATAATCCACAAAAATCCACAGCCTCGATTTTACCAGACAAAACCCAGGGTCTTGTGCTCCATCTCGGCCCAAACAAGTACAATTTCGAGCATGCAAATATATGAGTTGAAGTCGAACATGCAAGAAAATCATCTGATCACTAGCCAATGATGAAAGCCGTTAATAGACATGAGAGAAACCACCAATGATGAAAATGGCCCTCAAGGTACAAAAGGTACAATCTACGGAATGTGAACAATGATCTAATGTCAAACATCTGTAGAATCACTCTATCGAAGGCCAATGATGTGAACCTTGCGTTGAATGTGAAAAAACCTGCCATTGAGGCATGAAGGCTCCAAGGTACGAGAAGGGAGTCTCTAGATAAAATTCCTGGATAATGAGCTGAAGTTGATAGGAAGTGACCTGGTCGAAGGAGGGCAATAACGTTTCCCACATCATCGACACAAGATAAAGTAACATGATGAAAGTGAATAAGGACCAACATGAAATTAGGGGAAAGGTTGACAACTGTAGAGGAAAACTTCTCTTCAACATATCAGCAGCACGATACTGGATTTGGCATTATTTGACATCAAAGGATCTGAGGTCATGATGACATGACAAAGAGCAGATGAGAGGTCAAAAAGGATTACCCAAACCCATGGAGGCAAAAAATTACAAAATGAGATGTCCCCAACCCGACAAAAATACAGGAAAGTGCCATGTTCAAGAGCGGCATACTGCCAACACAACTAAAACTTGGTTCCATTTTCCCCCACCATTTCTGGCAAGTATCCCAATTATTTTTTGAAACAAGCTTGAAGGGGATAGCATATGCTTGCACTGTAAGTTTTTCCTTTGGACAAATCCAACCTAGTACATTTAACGAGCCCTATGAAGGAGGAACTCGAATAACGTCATGGTGACGAAGTCCAATGTCATTAGGGTTTAACTAGTCTGACAAAGGGAAAACTCGTCATCTTTTCATGTTTAGAGAGTTTGAAAAGAAGGCAGAAAAGAAGACTCCAGCAATCCCTTTTTGTAGGTAGTCTCACAGATCCGAAAAGGTAGAAAACTGTGTCTAAGATAACCCCTTAGTCATGATAGGCGAAGGTATTCCTTTTTCGCAAATAATCCATCCCAGCTCGAAAATGGGTTAAACGTATACTTGGTAGATATCGTTTTGAAACCATTTAACGAATTCAAAATGACAGGAGTCTCAGAAATATTTTCAATTTTAGAGAGTCAAAAAAGAGCTGAAAGATGACTCCAGTAGTGACTTTTTCGTGTTTTTATCGAGTCCGAAAAAGTATAAAATATAACTCGTTACTTCATCATTTTCGCATGAAAAACCTATTTCTACACAAGAGACACGTGTAAAACCCATTTCTCTAAAATAATATAATATAATAATCGAAAAAACATGTCTTAAAACCTAATTAGGGTTGTGAAAAAGTTATAAAATGCCAAAAATGGTAAAAATAATTACTTTTCACTCTTTACCTCTTGTGGAGCAATAGTTACCAATTTCACTGTGCAATCTTGTGGTGACAATAACAGCCAATCCAACAGACCAATCTCAAATCCGTCAGCTCCAGGTAAGAGTCGAGATCCCTCTCATCATTTTAAGTCATTTCTTACTATCTGCAATTTCATTTTGAATTTTTGGGGAGGAAATGCAAAAATTAGGGCATGGAAGTCGGCATGAGTTTCAGGCACGGAGTCGTGCCAACTGCCCAATTTTTTACACTAGGGCACGCCAATGGCACAAACCATTTTTAAGCAAAAAACTAACCAAATACCCCAATTATTCACAATTTTAAGGTTCAAAATTGACTAATACCACTCAAATGAATGTGTTTGCAGGTAGAAAGAGGCAAAATGGTCATCGAATGGAAAAAATAGGAACATAGCGAAGAAGATGAGCTGGCCATGGAAAATGAAAGAGTCATGGAAGCTCTCAGAAACTGTGATCTGAAAAATTCCTCCTAATGCTATGTTTCTGACCCCAACCAGAGTTATTACACTATCTTGTTAGCATATGGGACAAAAATCAAGAGAAGTTCATCCTTTGGGATCAAGAACTTGAGATTGAATTTTCTGACGTGTATTTCATCACAGGATTATCGTGGAGGGGAACAACACCAATCCTAACTAGCACCCGACCTTGCATGGAAAACATGTCCATAGTGATAGACATGGTATGTCCAGGAGCACGAAAGGGATCAGGTAGTGGGAAAGTTGATATTCAAACTATCCCAGATTTGACACTACGAGTGGTGCTACATACCATCACATGAGCTGCGGGGTCACAAGCACCACACGAAGCAAAAAAGACATAGTTGCTTCTTGCTGTAGACTGCTTGGCACCGACCATCTACAACTAGGCAGAGGACGTGAAAATAAACATGAAGCGCCAGCTAACAAAATGAAAGAAGTCCAAATTGAAACAATTTGGTTATGGATCTATTCTCATATCATTCTTCTTGGAACGACTACCCATTTTTCAACAACAGGAGGTTATAGTCCCGACACCACCAGCGAGAGAACCACGGATGGCCCGATGGGCAACACTAATTGCAAGGGCAGGGAGCAATCAACAGATGTCCTAGAGACTGGAATTCTTTAATTGGCTCTACCGAAAACTGATTGTCGTGGAGGACTGCCCCTACTCGGGTACAGATTTCACTGATGATCCGGACCTCCCACTCCCAGAGGGAGAGGATTAGGATGAAGATTTGGGTGAGACTCATTTTTAAAGTTTTATAAGTATTATGATTTTTTTATTTATGCATGTTCTGACATTAAATCCATGTGATTGCAGATGTTGGCCTAGAGAGACCTATCGACATGTCACCGATAGCAAGGTGAATCCCTCGGCGAGGGCAGCGAGGAAGATGAGATAATGCGCAATCTAGAGGGAATCACATGAGGAGTCCCAGATTATGCACGTTTTTATGGTGTTCCTTGCGCCTACCAGAGACATACCGTAGGGGTGCCTAGCCGAATTCACCGCTTGCTCAGGCGACTTGTATGGGCAGTGACATGTTATCACGAGCACCATGCTGATTAGACACCTAGGTTTTATTTTATCTGCATATTTTGAGAGACGTGATGTCTCGAGATGTAATAGAAACACACATATTTTTTTTTGAAGTTATGATGCACACGGCTGCAAAACATGCTATATATATATATATATATCTATTTTCCTACATGGATCTTTTACATATGATGATGCTTTTACAAATTACGCAAATGTCTATCTAATACAATGTTAGCCACTGTATCAGTTAATGTATTCATTCATCTAGGAGTATGTTGATAGGTAATAAAATCAAAATGTCTTTCCAACAAATGAATACGTAAAGACAATCTCAGAATGTGTGGATTTATAACTTCATAATGAATATTGAGTTGCAAAATGACAAGATGTGAATCTAGATTTACAAGCAATGCACGTATGTTGAGGTTGATCGCCTCAGTTAATAGCTCAATGACAGTGCTATATTCAGTGACATTTTTTGTAGTTCATCCTAGAAAAATACCTTGGAGACCTACCAACTCACCAGCAAGATCATAAATTACCCAGGTTGTCGAAGAAAAATTCTCGGTACTACAGGAAGCACCATCCGCGAAACTAACATAAGGGGTAATAGACATCTACACAATAAGCAAGACCCAATAAGCAGGAAAACACTCACAAAGCACACCAAACCAAAAAGATGTACACAAATTAAAACAACACCTATGTACACCTTTTACACATGAGTGGCTCAGACATAATATTTTTTTAGATACAACCCATTTTTGGGTTGTTCAAGAGGATGGCCTTCATAATCAATTAGCTCATAGGCCCCATTCTGAAACACATGTTTAATGACGTAGGGCCCATGCCAAATAGGTTGAAATTTTCCTACCCCCAACTTATCATGAGCTTGGTCATACAGGAGGATGAGATCTCCTTCAATGAAAGAATGAGGGGAAACTGACTGATCAAAATGAGCTTTGACCCACTTTGTAATATCCCTTTTTTAGGAATAGCTAGCAATCCATGGCTGGAAAACACATTTTCCAGAAATGGAGGCAGCAAGATTTGATACCAAGACCTGGTTCCCTTAGATCAATGTATCTAAGACCTGAATCCAAGATTTGGGGCCAAATAAATCCTTCTAAGGTGGTTAAACAGATCTCCCACACTTAGATATCCTCAGAAAATGCCCAATGAGGGACTGCAACAATTGTAAGCACATGTAAGGAAAAGATAGCATTATTTTATGAGCTATGAGACAAGAAGATGTATATAGAAAACAAATAATGTTATAGTAGCAAAGATAATACAAGTTCTTGAGGAAACAACCTCTCAAGGAAGGAAATGCCATCCTCGACAAGACATGTACACGGAAATGAAGAAACACTACTGCATATATGAAACCCTTGACTATGAGGACGCAGTTTATAAGAAGTACTACTCCATATTACATGATAATTGAAATATATGATAATATATGGCTCAAATAAAGTGGGGGAGAAAAGCTTTAACCCCTGAAAGCAACAATACAACAATCCTCCAAGGGATTGGCTGAAATACACAAAATGGAAAAAATGTCGGAGTTGCTGGGTAGGTGCAGCAACCCAAATCTAGAACTCAATAGAGAGGGCTGAAGATGATGAGTAATCTGAAGTAGGCCTTCTCCACTGGATCTCCAAGTGGAAGGTTGATACTCACACTTGAGATCTCACCCTCCAAACAACACTGCAAGCCTTCACTACATGTGCTCTATGAAAATAATGTAGTCCAAGAGGGTAGCTGCGCTGTAGGTGGAATAAAATGAAGTGGCCAAGTGAAAAGATCTGAAAATAAGCTCCAAAGCTTCCAAAATAATCCTCCAAAGGAAATAAAGAGTCTTTCTCTGAAAAATAAGCAATGGAAGAGGTGTTGTAACTACTCACTGCAACACCCTTCAACCAAGAATTATGTTGCTGCAGCAATAACGCTGTCCTAGAGGAGGATGCTTGGCCTCAAGCCTAGATGTGAGACAAATCAGTACAACTCCTTCAAGAGGCTTCTCAAGAAAGGAGGAGGAATCCTAAATAGGAGTTCCCCGACAATTCTTGCTAAACAGCAGAGAATGCACAATGTCTAAATAGACATGAAATGAATAATCATAAGCATGAATAACAATGGCTGCCTTGCCCTCCCTTTATAGAATGTGAGCTCCCTCTCCATGGGTCCCACTCTATTAGGGTTTCTTCCATAAAGAAATATTCCCTCCTCTATCTCTGCGCTGTCCCATGTAGTGCTTTCCACCTCATACCCTGCGTTGTTTGACTTGGTCAAACTTAACCAAGCCTCTTTGCAAAAGTCTCCTTTCACACATGAGGGTGTGAAATATAGTTCCAAGGCTGATCCCCTTTCATACTAGAGGGATTTTATCCATTTTTTTATTGTGAATGGCCCTTCTCACCCAATTATTCATCTCCTATGTGAAAATAGACAAAATTAATATTCCAATTTATTGAAGGAAAAATTTGGAATATTACAAGCTTTTTATGTGCTTCAATAACAGGAGAAGCAAAGCGGCAAGTTTCATCTAGCTTTTCTAAATAAAGGAGACGCTCTTCTTCTGGGGAAGTATTTGGCACTAATTCAACAGCCAACTTGAGTGAAGGTGTATTTCACATTCAATCGAAAGAGTAGCTTCCAGGCTGTAAACCAACTAGAAAGGAGTGAACCCGGTTGCATTCTTAACTAAGGTTCGATATGCCCAAAGAGCCGAAAATAACATGAGATGCCAATTGGATTTGTGGATTCCAATTGTACGTTGAAGCATAGTGACAAGAAATTTGTTCACAGCTTCAACCTGGCCATTAGCTTGAGGGTAGTACGACGTTGAGATGTCGTGGCGCAGACCCAACTTAGAAGTCAACTCTGCCACCATATAATGCCGAAAATGGGAACCATGATCGGTAACGATGGCTTGAGGGACACCAAACCTAGAAATAATGTGATTGAATATGAACTAAGTAGTTTTCTTATCGTCAGCGGCAGGTGTAGGCATTGCTTCGACCCATTTGGTGAAGTAGTCCACGGCTACGATAATATAAGCATGCCCCCCTTCCGAGTGAGGGTTACACATCATAAAATTGATGCCCCACTTCGAAAAGGGACCAACGGTAATGACATAATGAAGAGGAACGGGTGGTGCATGAAACTTGCATTGATAAATCTGGCAATCGTGGCATTTACGAATGGCGAAAATACAATATTTGAAAATAGAAGGACAGAAATAACCAGCACGAAGAATATTCTGTTCAGTGGCATAACCAGACATGTGACCACCACAGGCGCCAGTTTGGCAATCATTCAGAGCTTTCTCAGCTTCCTCAAGAGTCAAACATCACCGGAGTATGGAATCGACTCCAATATGATAGAGATTATTTCCAACTATACGATAAGGTGCGAATGATGCCGAATGCATCGACAAGCATCCTTCATCAACTCAGATCTAAAAGATGAATTATGGAGATAGATGATGATATCACCGTACCAAGGATAGAGGGTGATAATCAAGAAAAGTGAATCGTCTGGAATGGATTCCCCAGAACGAGAAGGAGCAGAGTCGAAAGGGATAGAACAGAGTAAATCAGCAAAGACCAATGATTTCTTAGAATTGGCAGCAGTAAATTCCAAATCAAACTCTTGGAGGGTAACAATCCACTTTGAGTATTTGCCCCCTAGCAATTGTCGAGACAATATGTAAGTCATGGGGTTGCATTCAGAAATCACCGTCACTATACGCAAAAGAATATAATGACGAAAACGTTGAATGGCTTGAACAACAGCCAACGCTAACTTCTAGACATGAGCATAAGGCATTTCGATATCAATAAGGTTACGAGACAAGTAATAAATAACATGCTCATGACCGTCATCATCGTCTTGTACCAACACCATGGAAATCGTGCAGAAAGTGGCAACTAAATAAAGGGAAAAATCATGATGATAATTTGGAGGGCAGAGGAGAGGAGCATTGACCAAAAATGTTTTCAACGCATCAAAATTTTTCTGATCGATCCCATCCCAGTAAAAAGGAACGCCCTACTTTAACAATCATGTGAATCCTTTAGCTACTTCGGCATAGTTAGGTATAAAATGACATAGAAAATTATCTTTCCCTTGTAAACTCTTCAACTGATGCAATGAGGAAGGAGAGGGGAGATTGATAGTAGCCTCAACCTTGAGAGGATCCAGGCGAATTCCATATTTGGAAACGATAAACCCTAAGAGTCTATCGGAATCGACATAGAAGACACACTTGTGAGGATTAAGCCAAATGTTATAGTGTCTACAACGAAGAGAAATCTGATGAAGATGGTTAGGATGATCTCTACGCTTAGTTGAATGAGTTAGAAGGTCATCCAGATAAGGTTGAATGATGTGGAAAATATCATGAAAGGAATAAGACATCGCATGCTGAGATGTGGCCCTGACATTCTTTAAACCAAAAGGAAGCTTCTTATATGCAAATGTGCCCCAAGGACAGATGAACGCAGTTTTGTGTTGATCGGTTGGGAGATTATTGATCTAATTATAACCCAAAAAACCATCCATAAGGGAAAAAATCTCACTCCTAGCACAATCGCAAATGATTTGATCGATGAAGGGAGTAGGATAATTATCCTTAGGAAAAGCTCGATTGATATCACGATAGTCAACATAGACACGAATAGTCCCCTATTTCTTATCTACATGAACAATATTAGAGACCCATTCTGTCAATGGAATCAGATAAATGAAACCAGCTTTGAGAAGCTTTTCCACTTCGGCCTTAATGGCAGCAGCTTTCCTAGGATGCACTGGATGAAGACGCTGACGAACAGGTTTCAAACCAGGGTAAGTATGAATTTCATGTACCACGATGCTAGGATCAATGTTGGGAATTTCTTCTTAAGACCATGCAAAGACATCACAAAATTCGCGAAAAATTCTAGTATAGACTTTCACTTCATCAGAAGAACAAGTAACCCCAATAAGGATGTTCTCGACGATTCTCGGTTTAATGGAAATGTTGATAGGCATCATCTGAGTAATGTTACTCAATTTACCTTCTGAAAAAACTTCATGGACTTGAATGGGTGTTTTAAGTGGAGGAGAAGGAACCTGAGAAGAAAAATGCTCAAGACAGGTAGACATGGCCCCGAGACTTGGTAGAAACGAGGAACGATGATGCCCATCGTCTCACGATAGATCGCCGAGAGACAGGGTTTACATGATAGCCTCATCGGAAGGAAACACTACTTTCAAAGGATCCAGTAAATCAAAAGCATCAAGCCAAGGGGATTGAGAATAGATGTCAAGAGTCACACTCAAAGGAGCAGAATTAGAGGATGAAGTGTCCGATGCATCAATGAGTTCACAGTAATCAATTTCAATCGGACTCAAATGGCATCGAATCTCCGAACAAATCGACTGTTCAGGAGAAGGGATAACCCAGGGGTCATCAGTGCGAGAAATCATATTGACCTGAACAGTATTTGGTGGTGGAAGGGGAAAAATACCCATGAGGACAGGGTCCTTAAAAAGCCCAGCCCAACGCTCTCGTAGGGAGTAGGAATCTTATCTACGTACCGAACGTTGTTCTCAGAAGAAGAAGTGAAGAAATACAATTGATCAACAGTAATAATATTTCCTTCATGTGGGAACTTCAAAACACGAAAGAGAGTGGATGGAACACACATCATGGTGTGAGTCCAACTATGTCCGAGGAGAAGATTATAATTGAGTTTCGCATCAACGACATCGACCTCGACGTTGGTTTTCCTCCCTTCCAATGTAATCGATAAACTAGCGAGAACACTAAGAGGTTTAGATTCCCTTCCATCAAATTCTTCAAGGGCATTGGGTGAAGAAGTAAGAGTTGGAGAAGCAATGGCTTTCCAACAAGCAGATGACATAAAACAGGTGGATGCACCCTCGTCCACGACGACCCTGTGAATATTCAAACCATTAATACAAACTTGAATGATGAGCACAATTTGGTGTGGGTGTCGCGGGACGAAATTCTCTAAATTGAAAGTGAGAAGGCTAGTGTCAGCAAGATCGACCCCACCTATCGCAGATAACAAAGCCTTTCATTGTGAAAAACAACTCTGAAGTACTTCTAACACAAACATTGCGGATGGTGCCTAAGCCAAATCCTCAAAAATACTGTAATGCTGAGCAACACGGGTGTTAGGATTGTACGAAGTCTTATGAAGTACGCCTTTGGAAGGTGGCCAAACAACGGATTCGTTTGTAGGCCATTCAATCTCAAGAGAGAGAGAAGTAGGTGGAGGAGGAGGAGGACCATCTGCAATCTCCTTCCTCGCTACCTGATGTGAACCAGAATGATCGAGTAGCAATAGAAATGGATGCATAACTGGTCATCATGAACACTTCTGAGCTAGATGGGGCAGAGGAATGAGGGTGCTCTACCATCTGGGTCTATTGAGGGAAAGGTTCTTTAAGAATGGCCGAAGCTCCTTGGGTGCCTTTGAGCAATCGACTCACTTCAGACCATCGGGGACATTCCTTGGTGAACTGCTCATCATCACAAATCAAACAAGGATACTTCGGTTTGCATTGAGAAATATCAGCAGAATGAGGTTTTGGAGAATCCTGTTTCAGGGTATCGGCTTTGGCCTTACCTTTACCCTTCTTCTTATCTTTGGAAGTACTATCTGTAGGATTGGCCTGAACAACATTCACTTCTATGGATTTGCCAGAATTTGAAGTTGACTGAGAAGCTACATTATTGGAAGAAGTAGACCTTTGCTTCCTAGAGTTGGATGAAGGAGACTTCTGAGAAGTCTGTGATACAGAACCAATAATACCATCAACAGATGGAGTCGCTAGTGGTTTAGAAGTTCCAAGTCGAGGAGCATTAGGCAAGATATCATACAATGCACCAGACTAAGAGTACACGAGATCAAGGTACTGGGCATAAGCAATGGCTTGTTCCTTGGTTACACATGCCCCCATGGCTATGTCTTTGGAAATATGGTTAACAAAGGAGGTAGTGAACCAATGAGTCAGAAGCTAATCAGGTATTTCAAATTTGATCATGCGATGACGACACCGCCACTCATGATATGATCCGAGATATGAGTAGCTCGGTCCTGTTTCAATGAAGTGAGGAGATGCGTCCCGGTCTCATAACGGATCGGTAACTGAAAATGTGTAAGGAATGCCATGGCCAAAGAATTGAAATCTTGGAAAACTCCATGAGACAGTTCAATGTACCACTTTTCAGCGACACCAATAAGAGTTCATTGGAAAAGACAGAGACGAATAGAATTGTCAACCCAAGAGTTAGAAGAACACCACAAGTGGTAAGTCATAACATGTGTTTGGGGGTCTTCACCAGATTTGCCCTCAAATTTAGGACAATCCCCAGGAAACTTAGTCGAAACCAGAGGCCAATATGGATTATGAAGAACAGGATCATTTGTCAATTTTGACACATTGGGTAATTCCAACATAGCAAGAAATGGTATTTGAGTATTAAAATTCATCGGAGGTCTTGGATAAGGACCCATGTGTACATCCCACCCAGTCCGAGCAGGATTCTGTCCCCATACATTCTGTCCCGAAATATTCGGATCATAGGGATTAGAAGCATGATAATTCGGTTGATACTGAGGTTGAGGACCAAGATATTGAGTCAAAGTAGACCACTGAGGCCCTTGCTGAGTAGCATAAGGATTCTACTGCGGAATGTAAGTATGAACTTGAGGTTGTTGATACATAGGTTGATTTTGAGGGTAAGGAATTTGAGGTGCGCTATATACTGGTTGATTTTGAGGGTACAAAATCTGGGGTGCACTATATGCTGCTTGATATGAAGCTGGAGGGTAATAAGCACCCTGCGGTTGCACAGGTTGACCTTGCGGAGCAGGTTGAGCAGGTTGCTGAACAAGGTAAACAGGTAAAACTAGCTGCGGATTTGAAGGAATCTGCTGGTGGATAGGTTGCAACGACTGCTGAGCTGGTTGAACCGGCTGTTGAAATGGTTGTTGAGGGCCACCAAGTTGGCCTTGTGGGAAAGGCTGGCTTGATGGTTGCGACGGCCTAGGTTGTCCCTGATGACCAGGTTGACCTGGAGAAGGACCGTAGGATTGTCCTGGTTGCACAATATGTGGGCCAGACTAAACATGTGGCTATGATTGAGGTGCAATAGGTTGTCCTTATGGTGGATAAACTTACCCCCTAGGACCAAAAGATGATCCGGGTTGAATCAGAGGTTGACCCAAGAGACTAGAGGGTTCTCCATGTTGGACCAAAGGTTTTCCTTGTAAAGGTTGGCCTTGTGGACCATGTGGTTGTCCCTGTGGACCAAAATCAAGGCCCTGCTGAGATAAAGGTTATCCTTGAGAGGGTTTTCCTTGTAAGGTAAAGGGTTGTACAGGAAAAGTAGGTCTAAACTGAGAAACAACTTGATGAGGATCAATATGAGGCAAATAAACTGGAATACCATGCTCATCATAATAAAGTGGATATGAATAAACACTATTACCAACTGCATCATAGTGATGAAACAGAGGGTGGGTAGGAGCCTGGGACTGTTGAGAACCCTGAGAGGTCTGCTGATGAAAAGCTAATAGATACTCCTCGAAAGTAAGTCTTCCGTAGTTTCCACTAATTCTCATAGGAGTAGTGGAAACTGCACTAGAAGCAGGCGAGGCTTCCGTCAAAGGAGCATAACGTCGGTGAATATCCAAAATTTTATCGTCAAACTCATAAGTAGAAAATAAAGGCATAGACGAAGCCACGCAGACAATAGGTTGAACAGGGACAGATGTAACAGTAACTAACGGATCTGATGCCGAAGGTGACGGTCCTAACAAAGGGAGGACCGAACTTCGAGGAGGAGTTACTGTGCCAGATTGTGCCATGGATGCAACACCACATAATCTGACTCAAAGACCTATAGCCAGCCAGAATTGATAGCGAAGGCTGAGACTATTGGATAAAGGCACGAGAGAGATCTTTAGGAAAGAGTTGATATTCTCTTGTGGACACAGGCATTCCTTCACTGCCAACAAGTCTGGAGGAATCCATATCTAAGTCTGCCGTAATATCTTCAAAAAGACTATGGGGACTAGGAGGTACTGCAACAGCAAAAAAATGTGATCCAGACGTGAGAGGAGGAAATTCTCCTTCGTCCCCAAAACCAGACCAAGCACTTGAAGGAGGCCAATGGAACTCAACCGGCTCGTCAAGCGGAGATCGAGTAGCAAGGGGTTGGATAGACGGTAGAATCAGCTGCGAAAACTCAACAGACCTGGTGGACTGAGGGGTTTCATAAGAAACTTCTGGAAAAGAACCACCGTTAGGAGGTAGTGAAGATGACGAAACTGGAGGTTCCACCACTTGGACCATATATTAGAACAGGAAGGAAAAGAGAGAACCAATCGAAGGTTCTAAGATCAAGAACCAAGGAAATCAATCAGACCAAGTAACAAAATTTTAATAGGCATGTAATTGTAGGTGATTAATTTTATAACACTGAAACCAAAATCTGATGTTTCATGTTTTAAGAGTCAAGAAATAGACAAAAGATGACTCTAGTCACTTTCAATTTGAAACGAGTGTGAAAGGACAAGTGCTCGATGATATTTTACTTATTTAAGGAGTCATGAAAATACCAAAACGACTACTCAGGTATTCTATGCAAGAGGGTATACCAGGTTTCCGTGAACTACCATATACACCTTGGTGATCAAATGAAAGAGAAATGACCAAGGACTTAACGTATGTGTAGGTAGTCTCCCCGAATGTTGTGTTCAGTGTATCACGATTACAAAGTGGCAAACTCAGCTTCCAATGGATAAAGGATTGAAACCTAGAGGGGTCTCCCTTTATATACATGATGGTACAGGGAGCACAAGTCCGTACTAGCGCTGTCTGAAGCCCAAAAGACGAGCGACAACTACTAGGTTTTAAGACGTCGAAACATGTCTCTAGCCTAGACCACTAGAAATGTTTCATTAGGTTTCAATGTTGCCTTAGGTTCATTGAGTAAATTTTTAAGTTGATCTTGGATTATGTTTCAATTTTAAGGCCCTATCGAATTTGGAGCTCAACTTCCTAAATGCAACCTAGATGAAAATGAACATCATTTCAATTCAATGAATGCTATTTATAAGAAGGATAGAAATCTTTCAAACAAGAAAACAAGGAAAATATGTGAAGAAACTTCTAATGCCCTTAATGCAGTCAATTAAAAACTAAATTCCTTCGTAGATTAACGAATGCTAGTTATGTAAAGGAACATTTCACTTCCGATGCAACAAAATAATGAAAAGATATTTTTTGATTTTTCAATGAAATGAAGCACACAACGTACTAATTCAATGGAAAACAAAATAAACACTAGTTTGAGTTTTGTGAATGTAGAGATTTGAAATTGAATGGCTCAACCAAAGTGAAACAGACACAAAAAAATGCAAGCTAATGGAGAAAAATTTCAATTGAAAAAGAGAGTTTCCCAAAGTGACCCAAACAAGAAAAGTAATCGATGCTCAAAGTATCAAAGAAGAAGGACTAATCGAAAAAACGAAAAGACCGTTCAACCAACGAAACAAAAGGATCAAGAAAAGCTCATTCTAATGACCCAAAATGAGACTGACAACAATCAAAGAGACTTGCTCTCATATAGAGGGCTCGACGTGCAAGAAAATTTAGAAACCCTAAGGTCTTAAATGACACCAACAGGAAAAAATACGAATGACTAAGGGAAACAAGTCTATAGTAGTCAACCTAGTCTCAAAGGCTTAAAACACACCCAAAAATAACCTAGAAGCAAGAAAAAATAACCAAAACACTCATTAAGCAGGTCAAACCAAAACCTAGAGGGGTTGGCAGGACTATAAGGCTGTAATCTGCACCATACGGGGGTTTGCGCGAGTGTTGAAAGAGAAACCTATGCCAATCGGCCCGACTGTCCAGAAAAAAACTGCGCCAAGCTGGATACCTGTGGGAAAAAGAGGAAAAACCACAACCTAATGATCAAATGTCAACCTTGACACTTTGGAGCTGAAAAAAGGATGGAAACTCAACAAACAAACCAGAAAAAGACAAATAACTAAACCAATAATCTAAACTGACCCAACAGGATGAAACGACAAGCTCGCACTGATCCCCAGTGGAGTCACCAATTTTTTATGAAGGTAAATCCTCTCTACGGACAGATATGATCCCTTTAGCCCTAGGGTGGGTCTAGTAACAAAAGGATATGCTAAAGTGTTCCTTCATAGTTAATGAATGAACAAAATACATGGTAGATTGACCTACCTTGAATCCAACGTTGTCGTTGTTGTAGAAAGAGTAGTGGCCTCTCGCTCCTGCCTTGGAAAATCATAATCCGTTCGCTGTCACGCTCAGATATCTGCACATAGGACAAAGAACAAGAACAACATACGATAGAATAGTTTCACTCACAACAATTAGCTAGGAAAAGAGGGCTAAACATATCGCATCAAATAAACATCATAACACAATAGTGGAACCAAACAGTAGTCAGGTATATAAATGAATAGAAGGAAGAGTACAACCAATGCTTTGACATCGCAGTCTCCTCCAGCGGGGTTCAGGCGAAGCGCGTCTCAAATTTTCATCAAGGAATTGGGACGGGATGAAGGTATGGACTCAAGCTCTCGTAGAAGTCATCGAATCAAGCTTCCTCAACATAATTCCTTCTTATTCTATCCTCTCTAGTAGCTCAGCTATAATGTGTATAATTCTCCCAGTTCAGCTAGCTTCTACTAAGAGAGATAGTTTCTTTTATAAAGTAAAAGGAGGAGGATCGGATCCCTACAATGGTGGGAGGGAGTCCTATCCTTTAGGAGAGTTCCAAGGGAGGTGGAAACTACTAACTAAAGGAATGATTCCATGATTTTTTCAGTTCAACCAATCCCAATGACTCATCCTCGAGGTGGTTGGGATGGAACCTTTGCCTCTATTTTTAAAAAACATTCCATAAACAGCTTGGAGCGGGTGTCTAACTGGCATAGAGCGCCAACTGGCGCGGGCTCAGTGTTAAATTTCTTGTTAGGCATGAGGGTGTAACTGGCTACTCGTTCCAAGGAAAAAATAGGGATTTTTATAGCTCTACTTAGGGAATTTTCAACAAGAAGAATGTTGTTTTCATCAAAAGGGATGCAAGGATGATATTTTCAAAGCATGACACTGCTTATTGGTCACAGAAACGACCCTCCAATGTGCGAGTTGGGGATTCCAGGGACAGTGACAAAACATTGTGTAACAGTCTTGAAAGCATATCAACAACTTTATTGAAAATACCTTTCTTGTACCCTATAACCAAGTGAAACTATTGAAGAAATCCCGTCCACCTAAAATGCCTTGATTGCTGCAATTTTGTTTGTGACTGCAAGTACTGTAATGATGCCGATTGGTGTGTACAATAGTCTCTTTACCCATCAAGTAGTGTTTCCATTTCTTGACACTTTTTACCAACGCATATAGTTCTTGGTCATATGTAGGATAATTAGTTACAACACCACTAAATGTTTCAGAATGAAAAGTTATAGGCTTTCCATGCTGCAAAAGAATTGCGCCCATGGCATAATCACTAGCATCGGTTTGAATATCGAATGGTTGTCTCAAATTTGGTAATGAAAGGAATGAAGCTGAATTGATCTTGTCTTTTAAAGATTCGAAAGCTTGATTTTTTTTTCCTCCCCATTGGAAGCCATTCTTCACACTTTTCACTGCATGCACAGGAGCTGCGATGGAAAGAAAAGTTAGCAATAAACTTTCTCCAATATTGAGCTGCACCTAAGAAACTTCTTAACTCGGTAACTTTTTTGGGTGTGGGCCAATTCATAATGGCTTCCAATTTAGAAGGATAAATCCTCAATTCTCCTCCTCCTACAATATTTCCCAAATATACCAAAGAATTCTTTCCAAACTCACTCTTTGACATCTTAAGAAACACTTTCTCTTTCTTCAAAATATCAAGCACTCTATTCACATGCAAGACATGATCTTCTCTTGTTTTGCTGAAAATTAAAATTTCATCTAAGTAGACAATAACAAAGTCATCAAGGAATGGATGCAAAACACTATCCATAACATGCATGAAAGTTGTCAGTGCATTACACAAACCAAATGGCATAACTAGCCACTCAAAGAGTCCTTGATTGGTTTTGAATGTAGTTTTCCATATATCACTTTCTGCAATTCTTACTTGATGATATCCACTTCGTAAATCTAACTTAGTGAACAAATTTTCTTCTTTCAGCTAATCAATTAAATCATCTAGTGGGTAAGGATTTTTTACCATAATCTTGTTCAAAGCTCGAAAATCTACACACATGCACCAAGTCCCATATTTCCGCGGTATCAAGACTATGGGTGAACCACATGGCGATGTGCTTGGCCTTATGATTAATTTATCCAACATATCTTTGATTTTACTCTTTATTTAAGCATTCTCCATTTTCTACATGTGATACATACTGATGTTTGGAAGAGGACAATCTTGTTCCAGTTGAATCTCATGTTGAATCTCCCTTTCTGGAGGCAATCCTGTTGGCTCTTGAAACATCTCATGATGCCCATTAACTACATCATATAAATATGATTTAAAATTAGGATCACATCCTTCAAATGATTCATGATTAACATCATCTTTAGGCTTAATCATAAGAAGAGCAAAATTCTTACTTGAATTTACCAGCCTCTTTACCTGTCCAGCATTTACCATAGCAATGTTTGTCTTCTTGCGATGTGCTCTAACAATGAACTCCTTTCCATCTTTGAATAAATGATATTTGTTCCCATGGCGATAGAATATTTCTTTCCGGGCATACAAGTAAGGAGTCCCTAGTACAATACCAGTGATGTCAAGCAGAACCACATATAATTCAACCATGTCAACAAAATTTGCAGTGATTGCAAACCCCGATATACATTTCTTTGAAACCTGTAGATTTACATCCTTACGAATCCAACCTAATGGATATGGTTTTGGATGTGGTATGGTCTCAAGGTTAATTTTCTTGACCAAGTCTTCAAAGATTAAGTTTGCTTGTGACCCATTATCAAACAATGTGTCAATCTTGGTATGCTTGGATATGACCCTCTCTGCTGTTCAGAATCCCCTCTCATGGACAGAGGGCGATCCCTCTAGCCCTAGGGTGGGTCTAGCAACTACGGGAACATAATAACATCTACCTTCCTAGATTGTAAAGGAAATTCAGAGCAAAGAAGATGTGACTCACTTACATTTTCCCCGATGTTATATTATTTGCCTTTCATCTAAGCTTTGATTTTTCACCTTTCTCAAGCTCGATACCCATCGGCCGCTAACGTTCGATTACTCAAGAAAAGTAGTCAAGACAACACAACAAGCATAAAACCATGATAAAACATAAAGAAATTACAACCTATATAATTGATCAAGGAATGCTATAATCTCATTATAAATGTAAACAAGAGTGAAGATAAACATCAAATGCATTTTATTATGATAAAGACAAGGGGAGTTTACAACTGCCTTGATGTTGAGGCTCTCCTTCGGCAGGTCTGTATCCAAGCACGTTTGCCACACCCTCATGAACAAAGGTCCAAGATCTCACTATGTTCCCAATCACACAAACAATCACACTTTGCACTATTCTCCCGAAGCTATGATTGCTTCTTCTCTATGCTAACTTTTTCATCTATCTGTTCAACCAGAACATGTTCAACTAGCACATCAATGAAAGATGGCTATATTTATAGAGGAGAGGAGGAGGTTGGGATCCCTACAATAGTGGAAGGGAGGCCTTATCCTTTGGGAGGTTTCCCCATAAGGTGGAAACAAGAGGCCAAAGGAGGAAGGCCGTGGTTATTCAGTTGAACCACTCCCTATGACTCATCCACGAAGTTGTTGTGATCGAAACTTCGCCTCTATTTTTAAAAAACTTTCCATAAACAGATTGGCGGGGGTGCTTAACTGGGACAGAGTGCCAACTGGCGCGGGCTTAGTGTTAATTTTTCTCATTGATGCGAGAGCATAACGGGCTACCAGCGCCAAGGCAAAAATAGGTGTTTTTAGTGGTCTGCTCAGGAAATGGTCAATAGAAGGATTGTTGTCATCATGGCAAAGGATGCAATGATGGTATTAGCAAGGCATGACGCTTCTTATTTATCACAAAAATGACCCTAATGCAAGATGGGGACTGCAGTGGATAGGGACAGGCCACGTGTAACACCCTCATATGAAATAGGTACTTGGGCTTAGTTTCAATTTATTTTCCCTTCATATGTGACAGTTTGATGTACTGGTACTCGGTTTAGTTTCAATTTATTTTCCCTTCATGTTCTTCAATCCCATGGCTGTAATCTTAGATTCATCACCTGAATCAGATCCTAAATCATGTCAAGCTGTAGTAGCAATTTTTTGTTTCCCTTTGTTAGTGGGTTTCTTTGGCCTCATTTCAGGATGTAATTTCTAACGATGAGTTTCATCATGGCCTTCTTTTGAACAATGTTTACAAACCAATTTTTCTCCCTCTTTGTTAACAAATGCATTCTTTTTGTTTTTACCTTTTGAGGTATTTTCTTTTTTCTTTACCATTAAAAGGTTTCTTCCTACCCTCTTTAGAAATGTTCTTCCCTCTAGCTTCTAGATGTGTGGCCTGAACACATACTTCATCTAGACTAGTACGGTTAAACATGAGAACAATATGTTTAAGGTAGCTATGTAAGCCTCCTATATACTTGAGCAAAGTATCTTGGCTCTGCAAATCCACCCCTAATAAGAGAGCTCTTCTCCTAAATTCTTGGGTGTATTCTTGCAATTTTTGTCCCTTTAATTGCCTAAAGTTATGCCAGTTCATGATGTCTTTCTACATATGAGCTAATGGATAAAACTGTTGTTTAATAGCAGTAATGAAATCTGACCATGATAGAATAATCTTACCATGTTTCTCGATTTCCTCCTTTCTCTTGGCTTCCCACCAAACAAGTGTTCCACCTTCCATTCTCAATGAACCTAATTGAATTTTGGTATCATCATCTTTAAGGTTTCAGATTCTCAAATAGACCTCCAATTGCCTAATCCAGTTATCAAGCTTTTATGCATTGACTTCACCATTAAACATTGGCAATTCAAACTTAACATCAAGTTTTAAAAAAGGAATTTTACGAGTGTTCTTTGACTTGTGTCACTAATGTACTGAAGTAGAGGTAGAGGATGATAATGTTGGGGATGACCATGAAGATGGTGGCTCTCCATTGCCTCCATTTCCTCAAATTTCCTTCTTTGACTTATCTTCATCATGGTGACATCCTAAAGATCCTTTTCCTTCATTGTGAAGTTTACATCCTTCTCCTTCCAGTCTCTCATTCCTTTCTTGATAAAATATTCTAACCATCTCAGTCATGTCAAGAAATTCTTTCCTGAACACTCTTTCTCCTCTTTGGGACCAACTTCTTTATGGATTTCTCCTTCCTCATGAGGCATACTTAATGGAGATTCTACCTCTTTAGGAGGTGAACTAGGTGGTGGAGATTATGGCAATCTTTCTCTCCTTTTCTTTGGCTCCTTTTGAGACCCTTCTGCTTCGATGAATTTTCCTTATCCTCTTTTCAACTTGAGCCTTGTAAGCATCTAAAACTTGCAAACAGTTAAACAATTCTCTGCATAAAACAAAACCAAAGAATAAAGCTCTAGCTCTGATACTAACCTGATCTGAAATGATTGTATTAGTTTTGTTGTGCTAACTGTATTTTTAGTTTATAAACATGTGCATGATCAGTTCATTAGTTTGTATAGGGATTGAGGTCTTTATCCATGAATTTTAGATGATTTTAAGTGAATTAGAAGCATAAAAAAAACTTAAATAACACTGAACAACAGTGTAAAATAGAGAAATAAGTCACCACATGAAAGTTACATAGCAAGCGTGATGAAGCAGTTCACCCCTCCTGGGCTACATGTACTGGTCCAACTCCTAATGGCATGCCCATATTTCATTATGCTCAAAATTTTGCTATTACATGTATTTATAATTCTCTAATGATTTTTTTCTCTACAACAATGGCTCCAAAATGCTCCAATTAGTCAAAAATGACTCTTTATTCACTCAGAATGGGCGAAAATTGAGTCTCCTACTTTTTTGCCCAGTTTCACCTAGAAAAACTCCACTAAAAGTGGAGAACTCCACTTAACTGGAGTTAAATTAGTAATTACTACCATAAATATCGCACCTTCCAGTCTTGATTGCCGAATAAATCGTTAAAATTAAAGTTTGCAGTTGGGGTGACCACATGCCAACCCCAAACTCGTGGCTAACACAACAATTGGGCAGAACCCATGTTGGAAACTGCAGTTAGAAGATTAAACTGTGGGTTGTTGTCGGGTTTATAGTTGATGGTTAGTGGACTGCGTGGAGGAGTTGACAATAAAATTTTCCATGTGACAACACATAACTGCGGGCAGGTTGTTAAAACTGTTGGTGGGTTGTTATGTTAATGGTTGCAATATTTGATATGTGACCACCATTGCGGGGACCGCTGGCGAGTTGGGACCGTCGGTGGTCCCCAACCCCCAACATGATTTTCAATAAACTTTAACATAAACCTGATGACCATTGTAGTTAAGAAACAAATGTAACTCAGATGGTAAAGACCTATATGTGCCCGCGTGAGGTCCAGGGGTCGATTCCTGCGGCCTCCAACTAAAATTTTAGAATGTGGTTCAAGGGCCATGTGGCACCTCTTGATTGGCCCTCAAAAAAACATACAAACTCATTCGACCAATAGGAATAGGACAATTTTCAACCTGTAATTGATTTCAAGGAAGGAATATTCCTCACAATATTCCCTTTTTGCTGATTTTGCATCCCACTGAAACTTGGTCAAATTGTCGCAAAATTTTACCTGTTTGGCATTTTGATCAAAATGTGATATCTCCCTCATAAGACATCGGTTTTTCGAACCATTCATGGTGCCGAAATCAGGAAGACGAGATCTATGCAACGATCCTAGTTTCAACCCAATCCTATAACTTTGAATTTTGAAAATTTTTTATAAACTCTTGATCACTTACAAACTTGTTTTTGCATCTGTTTGAGTCTAATTTATGAGTATTTCCTCTTGAATTAGTTGAAACATGATGGAAAAAATAGTATTGTTGGTTTTTTTAATTGTTGGGGTTTTTGCCTTCATAGATTTGAAGCATGACACTGTTGAAATATTGGGAGGAAAATACCATCTTCCTCAAAGAGAAAAGCCACATTCTCCATCACATGCACCAACGCATTCTCCCAAATCATAGAGTCCACATAATCATACATATTCAAGTCTTAGTATGGTTCCCAGTCCTTCAGGCCTTCCATTGATTCATCATTCATCTACTTCTTCTATAAGAACATTTACAAGCACAAGCACAAGCCCATGATTTCTCAAAGAAGATAAGTTTATGGTTCCTATGGTTTCAATTTGTAAGTGTATTTCCAAATATGTTTTCTCATGTTTCAGTGAATTTATAACCACAAGCCCAACCCCATATTTTCTCAAAGAAGATAAGTTTGTGGATCTTATGCCCTCAATTTGTAAGTGTACTTCCAACACTATTTTCTCATGTTTAAGTGAATGTTGGATAATGTAGAGAGGAGTACATCGAATTATATCTAACAATGCAACTTTTTTAGATACCTAAACTTTTCATATTTGGTTCTCACAACTCAAAACATGGGTTTTTTATGAGGGATATTGATTATGGTTTTTGTTCATTTAACTATTGTAATTTCAGTAATAACCCTACAACAAGAAAAAGCCACTAAATTCCATGATATATGAAATTCAATATCTCAAAGTTTTCATCATTGTGGCCATTTTTCTTATGCTTTATCATTTTAGGGGCCATCATCTTCCATTTTAAATATTAGACTTGAACATAGGTGTCCAAGAGTCATTTATGCCTAGTTCTTACATAATCTCAACCTCCAACATTATGAAATCAGTCTGATATTGATGACTTGGGTTGGGCACTAATTCATGAAAGTGATTTCTGTTAATGTTTGAAAAAGTTACTATTCGATATTCTTCCCAAAATACTAAACCTTCAATTCAGAAAATGAATCTAATATTTTCACAAAATGCTTACATATATGCTGAAATATGTTCCTTGGTGGTTTCCGTATACTATAGAATTTTTCTATGGAGAGGGGAGTGTATTTTAACGTAAGAATCATAAACAAAAAATTTGGGAAGAAAACTCACTATAGAGACTGGCCTCTTTATGATCCTTATCTAAAATTAAATTTAAACTCGAAATTTTCTGGAACCAAATTGCATTTTACTTATGTGAAGATGTCAATAATGGAATGTCACTTGGCCCCTTCCTGACTCATTTAGACTCTTTCAGAACTAATAAAAGGAAGTTATGTGCATCTACTATAGATTTTTTTTTTTTTTACAAGAAACTACAAATAATTTTAGTAGCTATAACCTCCTTGGGCAACGAGGCTTTGGTTTTGTATACATAGCTTATTTTCTTGATGATTTTTTGTTGCAGTCAAGATGCTAGATGAAAACAAAAGTAAGAAAAAGATGAATTTCAGGTATGAATATTAAGATTCCAAGTCTTTGCATTTTCTTGCATTGGTTTGAAGCATGTACTTTCATAGTTAAGTTGAACTAATGAGAAAAATCAGGCATCCAAACCTCGTGGCTTTGTTGGGTTTCTTTGTGGGGCCACCACCGAATGTTAATGGTGGAGAGGCAAGTGACAATTTCCCAGATTTGGATGATGTTGATGAACATGGCTGCATTTATTGTTTTTTCTCTTGCCGTTGACACAAATGAGTATTATTGAAAGACGTTTGTGGGCAATTTGACCCCTACATTTTCTGTTGTTGATGGAGTCTTGAAACTTGATGAGAAGATTGACATCAAAAATGGGATTGCTGTACTTTTTTTTGTTTCAAATACGTACTATGAGTAAAAATAAATTACCACGGATTGAAATGAGTTTGGTTATGATGTGGATGGATCTTTAATCCAACTACCTTTCCACACACTATTAGGGAGACTTATTGTTTTGGTTGTTGTTGGTATTGCTACTGTGTATATTTTCCTGATGAACTTTGAGATGTCTGTGAAGGACCCAAAACAAATGGTGTGCTCGTGTTGCCCATTGGAGATTACTTTATGTTGGAGATTCAGAATAGTGAATTGTGCAATAACCTCTAGATCCATTTTTTTTTCTTTCATTTGTGACACATTTGATTTTCAATTAAATTTAGTCTAAAAATCAATCTTACATGGAATTTAGGTACAACACCAACAAAATAGTAGAAAATGATAACAAGGTTGGATTTGGCATCGTCATGGGTTCTAAGGGATTCTAAACTTATCAACATTGATTATTAAAGAAGACATTTATGATATAACAGTATGCTTCTTCTTTTTCTCATCAACCAACAATGAGTTCTTCTCACTAAGCTTTTCAAAATACAAATGATAGTATAATCCGGGATGAAAACAAGAATGGTAGTTGATATGCAAAGTTGGTTATCCTCAAATAAAATTCATACATTTTCATTTATTTTCAGTACAACATTAGCAAAGTAATCGGGCCTGCATGTTTTGACATTGGTTTCCAACCAACACTAGGTCCAAACACCAAACTTTAACTCGCTTAACCTATTTGTAGTAGCTATATTTAAAACAAAAATGGTCTTATTATTGTATTTAAAAATGAAAAATTAAAATGATATACACACTCCTTGTTATAAATGAATATAAAAAGGAGGATTTCTTCCAGAAATTTATGGTTCTACGGTTATCTTGTTAAGGAATTATGTAGAGGATAAGCTCAAGAGGGGTACCATTCCTCTTGGCTGAGTCTATCACATGTTTCACATCACCTACATGATTCCAAAATATTTTTTTTTTAAGTGGTGCTTCCAAATTAGGGTCCATAAGTTGCAGATGGAAATACATAGAGTTACCATTGTAGCTGCAACTCTAGTGAACAAACCAGAATATATTCAAATTTAGAGATAATGATATATTTTACTGGCCATTTCACCTCCCAACACTCTTCCTATTGATATCACACCACATACAATGAAGAAATAAGTGGCTGCAAATTATATTGCATTTCTCTATTTTGGGGCGATACAAGTTTCACTTCTTTGTTTTCAAATTTGTCCTACTAGGTATGAATAATTCTCATTGTTAGTCAAATACACACATTTTAGTCAGTCAAATACACATGCTTCTACATTATCATACAAAGCAGTCTAGTTATAAATTGTAAAATATTGGTAAGAGACCATCGGAAAGAATATAATTTCATTTGAAGCAAATGAAATTGGGAATCTGGGAAGTGCTACCCGTTGACGCTAAGGGGATGCAAAAAATATCATGCACTTACATCAACAAGTTAATTTTGTTCCTCAGCCAAAGAGGCTTTTGTTCTTGATGATTTGTGGGTTCTCAAAATGTCATCTACAAGTCGTTGGGATTTTTTAAGACTTCCTTTTCGACCATCCGAAACATAATCATCCTACTTATCACTCTCTTGTAAATCATAAATAATATTATCACCATAACTATATCTAATGAGTAAAAAATATCCTCCATGTAATTATGAAATCCCATAAATAGCTAATATTTGTGAATGGGTTACATAAAGCATTCAATAAGAGGGGAAAAACTTAACCATCCAAATCAAACAATTGCACCCCTTATACAAATTAACACAAAATAAATCATAGATGCAACTTAAATTAATATAAAGGTGATATATATTATAAATTTATTAATATATAAATTATAAACCTACCATTTTATAAGAAGGAAACTTGAAAAAAAAACCATAGGCTCCAAATTTCAATAAGATAGGGTATAAAGGAAATGGCTACCAAGCTCCCCAACTTATTCCAAAAGAGACATATATAAGTGAAGTATTTTAACATATATCAAGCATGTCGATTTTGTTTAGTTTAGGTGCTTGAAAAAATGTCATTATCCTCCCCACCCAAGTTCAATTCCCACATGTGACATGTTGAACTCGTAATGAGTATTTTTTGTAATGTTAAAATTGTACTCCTCCATGATGCCATCCAACAATACCTACTAGTCTACTTACTCCCAAATTTTGCAAGGCTCAAAATCAATGACACGACTCATAAACACCATGTACTCTAGAAATTTATTTAGAGGTCAACTCTCTGTAAATGTGTTCCTAGGGTTTTTCATCGCCAATTGAACCCAATTCATAGGCTCAAATACACTGATTTTTGGCATTATTTTCAGCACTAATGGTCTGGTTTGTTGTATTTCTAGCAAATTATCCTGAAGTGGTGAAGGTTTACAAACAAAGGTAGATATAGGTCATCCTCAAATTTGAAGATACATTTAGACTATTGGGAGAATAAAGTCCATAGGCTTTCTACAAGAAATGGAATACACTACCTTATAACATAAATATCAAGGAATACCATTACCCTGAGAGGTTGAAATTTGTACTCGAAGAAACCCCTTTATAAAAAGGATTAGTCAAAAACTTGAGACTCAATGGATTGGACTTAGATTCAATCCTCTTTTTTTGCAAGGAATTTAGGAACATCAAAGTCAAGAGGAAGAGGTAAGAGAATGGAAAGACATTGAGAGAAATGCATGCTTTTATCCAACAACGATAACCAGCTCTAGCATGGGATGTTAAATAGGCCATCAGGGAAATGAATGAGGAAAAGGAGAGAAAGGAGGAAGAATAGGTTGATCAGAGGATGGGAAATAGTTTCAATATGGGGATATGATAGGCCCCTAAATTAAGTAAAACATAAGGCCCATATAACCTTTATTATGCATAGAAAGGCTATATTAGACCTTTCCTTTTGCACTTAATAACATTTTCGTAGCTTAAATAAGCTCTCAGCAAGGCTAGAGAGATTTAGATCATGATTTATGTGCCTAATGTTCTTATTATGTAGGATAATGAGAATATTTTTCATAATTCATGAGGATATATAGTTAGAGATATTTATGGGACCTATCCCCTACTACAAGGAGATAACTGTCTTGAAGAACTAATTACTCCTCCATGTAGTTGTGAGGTCACTCAAGGAGCATGATCTTTCTTTTTAAGGGTTTTGGAGGGAAATCAATACTCCTTTCAAGGAGGATTCCCTAAAGTATCATGTATAAATAAAGAGATCCAGTATCCCATTAGGAATTTAGAAGAAGCTAGCAATAGTTGAGTTAGAGGAAGTAGTAGGAGCTTAAGAGCCTAGGATTTTTTTATATCTACAGCTTTTCATGTACAAACAATTTTTGGATTAATGAAAAACATATTTTGTTCTTAGACTATTTTTACTTCAGGGATATGATATTCCTTGGGATAGGGACCACCCCAAGTGCTCAAAACCCTTCTATATTATTATATTTTATGCACTTTTTCATTTCTATAAATTTTATTTCTGAGTATTATTTTTATGCAGGGTTAATTAAATTTTTTTGAACAATTTCTTCTTGCAGAGTAGTTGAACACAATATGGTAGCTTTATCAATCGTTATATTTATTATTTATCATCTCTTTTCATGGTTAATTTCACTTGGGATGTTGATAGTTAATTGTTGTTTATCATTACTCTCTGTCGTAACTATGCAATCCCATGTTTTGTAGAGCTACAGGAGAATCTACAGTCACCCATTTCCTAAATAAATCCTTATATTATTGACATTATGACATGGTCATGCATGAATAATCACTTCTTAGGCTCCCCTTAGCTCATTTCACCTTTAGACCACATTCTTAGTGCATTTTCTTACTCATTACACTGTCTCTTTTAGAAAAATAGGGACTCTTGTAGTAGTTTGCATTTTGCATCCGAAACTCATCTAAAATTGCATAAAACTCATGATTAAACTTATTTTAAATGTTACAACATTTCTGGAACCTTGAAAATGAAATTGAGAAGCAAAGAGACCAAGTAGATTCTTTTATCTAGTTTGTTGCAGAAATGGTCTTTTCCTACAAAATTAGTGTTTATTGTTTACATGCTTTATTTCAATTATGAGTTTTCTTTCTCCATAGAGTATATTCCATTATTTCCTCATAGTTAAAATGGTTTTCTTCCTTTTCATTTATATAAAATATATTTTCTTATTCCCTGTCATTTCCTGCAATTCTAAATTTTTCTTGTAGCATAGGACAATAGTGCAATATCTTAGTAGCTCGACCTCATATCAATGTTTTGATAGAAGTCAAAAAAAGAAAACTATAAATACATTATGCACACATAGTTTTGAACCCTCTTAAGTTTGTATGAACCCTAGTTTGATAGTTAAAGTTAAGACCCTTGGGAGTTGCAGTATTCTTAGTGTAATATTGAGGGCCATCACATAATTTTGGGCATAAGGCTATTAACTGTAGAGAAAATAAATTTTACAAAATTGGATGTGTTAGGTTCAATTATTTCCCAAAATATAGATCAATAAATTCTTATGCTAAAAAGATGAATTCATTCTCTCCTCTCATGAATGATTGAATGATTCAACTATAACAAATTTAGACACATTGCTAGTGAATGCATAAGTAGATTGTTTAATTATCCTAGAAATCAGATTCTCGAATACTATAAATATCAAATAAACATGAAGAAACTGAAAAAAAAAATAGAGGTCTAAAGAATGTGGATTTACCTTATATGCTCATGACCAGGAATGGAAATGTTATGTTGACAATGGGTGTTCTAAGCACATGCCAAGAGACAAGATTGAAGTCCTCTTTCTAAGAGAAGATAGAAAAGGAAGTGCCATATTTGAAAATAATAGACCAAATCATAATAAAGGAAAAGGAATAGTTAGCTTAGATGAGAAAACCAAAGCTAAAAATGCCTTATATGTGGAAGGTCCAAAAAAAACCTTTTAAGTGTGATCCAAATGTGTGATAATGGATATGATGTAACCTTTCATTCTAAATAATATTAAATGAGGAAGAATTAAAGTGGTAAACCATTAAGGAAATCTATTAAGACTCTTAGTAATGTGTACATATTTGATGACTCTAAGTGTTTCTTGAGCAAAATAGATGAAATCTGGTTATGGGACAAAAAAATGGGCCATGAAAAATTTGATATCTTATAAAAATTAGTAAGACATAAGAAGTTAGAGGCATGACAAAGCTATCATAACCATATAGCTCTGTATGAAAATCATGTCAATTTGGAAAATAAGCAAGGGTTATTTTAAAGGTAAAGGAGTACTCATCATCTAGACCCCTAGATCTAGTTCACACTTATCTAGATCTAGGATGTTCTTGGAATTTTAAAGTGATAGAAACTTTAAATTTTATCAGATGGATGTCAAGTCAGTGTTTCTCAATGGTGAACTAGAGGAGGAAGTATATATTTAACGACCATATGGTTTTCAACTATTTGAAGATGCAAGTCAAGTTTGTATACTGAAGAAAGAACCGTATGGGTTAAAACAAGCTCTAAGAGCATGATATGAAAAATAATAAAATTATCTACAACAACAAGGGTTTAAAACAAGAACAAAATACAAAAACATGTACATCAATTCTGATAACGAAAATATACTAATAATTGTTTTGTATGTAGATGACATTATTTTTGGGAGTGATATAGAACAGATAGTTCAATAGTTCAATAAATAAATTCAAAATAAATTCAAAATTTCCATGCTAGGAGATTTTTTATTCTTCCTTGGGATACAAGTCACTCAATTAAAGAAATATATTTTCATTTCCCAATCCAAGTATCTAAAGGAAACATTGAAAAAAATTGGTATGGAAGAATTCAAGCCTCTAAGGACACCCATGGTGATTTAATGTAAACTGAGTAAGGAATAAGAATCCCTTGAGGTAAATAAAACCACATACAGGTAAATGATTGGAATTATTTTGTATCTAATAGCATCTATACCTTATATAATTTAGGTTGTAGGGTTGGTAGTTAGATTCCAATAAAATCCTTAAAAAATAGATATGAACGCATTGAAGAGAAATTTTAAATATTTACAAGGAACAATTGATCATGGCCTATGGTATCCTCAGATCATGCATTTCAATTTAATAATATATTTTAATGAAAATTGGGCAGACTGTGTTAATGATAGGAAGAGCACAAGTGGTGCAACATTTTTCTTGGGAAACTTTCTAGTTTATTGGGTAAGTAAAAAGAAAATTTATTTCTATTTATCTACAACTGAAGCTGAGTATATAGTAGCAAGTACATGATATACTCAGATCCTTTGGATGAAGAAAACTCTCAAGTACACCAAGTTTAAAAATTCTAATCATATCTCTACTATGGGTGACAATACTAGTGTCATTAGCATTTCAAAGAACCCTATTATGCATTAAAAAATGATGCACATCCAAATTAAGTATCATTTTTTTAGAGACCGGGTCATTAACCATGTTATTAGTCTTGAATATTTTTCCACTAATGATCAAATTGCAAATATATTCACAAAACCACTTCCCGAGGAAGAATTTGAGTTCCTCATACAAAGACTAAGAGTGATCCCTCCTTTAGCATAGTTACTCATTTTGTTTGGGGACTGGAAGCTACTCTTCTTGTTGAGAAATTTAGAGAGTGATTTATAGGAGAAGAACAATGAAATGGAAAGTGTTCCATTATATATATGAAAAAGGGATTTTTATATTTATACTATGTAGCATTTTCAAGGGGAGAAAAGTTTGTTCAATTTGTGTCATTTTGTTTAGTATCAGTCGACGTATGTTGAGGCATTTTGATTTCCTAGGGACTGTGATCTGAGGGGATATTCTTTAACCATTTTCCTAAACTCTGTAACACTTATCCCCATTTAGCATTATTTTCAAAGAGGGAGAAGTGAACAAGCATTGGCCCTAAGGGAGAAATGAGCAAATAAAAGGGTATTGAAGTAATAATCAATGTTGAAGTTGTATTGGAGTTTACTTCTTAGACATAAAAGGGGAGAGTGTTTAGAAAAAAAAGGGGGAGAGTGAATAGGAGAAATAATCTATCAAGGTTAATGTTTGCAATGTGATGAAGATGTCATAAATGACCTAGAATGTTTGGTGGTGTTACCATCAATGCCAGGGGGGAGATTTTTGAGTAAAGTGTTGTCATTATTGTCAAGACTAGTCATTCGAGTCATTGATCTAATGAGAATAAGTAAAGATGAGTTCAAGAAGAGTTAGTTGATAATTATTTATGATGAGATGTAGCCTATCTTTCAAGTCATTTTTACTATAACTTACATGATCAAATACACTTATAAGTTATTTTAATGTGTATTTCTCTTAGTGTTAGTTCCCTATGTTACTAGTATAGTCCCATATTGTTGTTAGTGTAACCCCTTTATTGTTATTATTGTACCCTTGTAACCCCCATATTGTTATTATTGTTCCCTTAAATTATTATTGTTAGGTCGGCTAGGATTACATTGTGGCACCATAGACTCCTATATATAGAAAGGAAGTTTTGTAATTTGAATTATCCAAGAAATGTTCATTCATGTAATGTATTGGAGGTTTCCCCCTCGAAGTGGCTTATTTCTAAGGTGTTGATATCTCTTTTCTTCTCTTTTTGGAGCTAGTTTCACAACATTTGGTATCAGAGCTTTGAGAGTCTAGGGTTTCGCTAATCCAAACAGGTCATCGTGGCATTTTCGCTATAACTTGTTTTCTACGAGGGTTCAGAATCTGAAATTTTAAGAGTGTGAATCCAAAATCCTGAGGAACATCGTCGCAAAATTTCAGACCTTTTTTCGCAATATTTTCGGAGATATGATCTATGCAAGTTAGGTCATTTTGTAGGCTCCTGAATTTAACCTAAACAAGTCATCGTGGTATGTTCGTAATAAATTTTTTTCTATGAAGGTTCAGAAGCTGAACATTTTAGAGTGCGAAGCAGCAACCTTGAGGCACATCTTCACAAAGTTTTAGATATTGGTTCACAATATTTTCAGAGATATGATCTATGGAAGTTAGGGCTTTTTGAGCCTTCTGAATTTCATCTCAAAGAGGTGATCATGGAAAAATATTCATAGCTCTCTCTCTGAGCATTGGATTGGAATTCTATAAAAAGTGGCTGCAAATACATGGATTGTAGTTTTTGGTATATCAATTTTAGAGCCAAAGGAGGAAACAGTGACACGTGGAAAGTCGTACAAGTTCGCTCTACCGAACCAGTCCAAAATTGGGTCATTGTGGGAGATTTGACATAAATTTACCTTGAAGAATCCAAATCAGATCAGACCTGTGGCATTTGAAAGAAGCTTCAGAGGGCTACTACAGGGCTAAATTTTAGATATTGAGGATCCGCAATTGTAGAGATAATTCAATTTCAATATTTAGCTCCAGAAAAGCATGTAAAAGGTGTGTATTTTTTTTCTGAATTGCATAAGTCTTGTTTGAAGAATCAAGTTGAATTGATTCCAAGGGCATATTGTAGAATAGATATCATTATTGGATTCTAAAATGGCCCCTAAAAAAAATTCAACACCCATTAAGCCTTTAGAAAGCTCTACTATGACTCATGAAGACGAAGAATGGCAACATGACATATCAAAATTACAAGAGCAAGTGCAACAAATTTCGCTCTCGCAAAGAGCAACAAAAAATGACATGGAAGTTTTGAAGAAAGGCGTGGAAACTAAGATGGATGGTTTGAAGAAAGGCGTGGAATCTAATATGGATGGTTTGAAGAATGGCATGGAATCTAAGATAGATGGCATGGAATCTAAGATGGATGGTTTGAAGAATGGCATGGAATCTAAGATATATGGCATGGAATCTAAGATGGATGGTTTGAATAATGGCATGGAATCTAAGATAGATGGCATGGAAGCTGGAATGGAATCTAAGCTGGATGACATGGAAGCTAAGATTGATGAGAAAATGGAAAACATGAAGAATGATATAAAAAAAGACATGGAAGGTTTGACAAAGTTGATACAAGAAATTTTTCCTAATGGTGAAAAGATAGTAGAGGAAACTCATGATGAGAACAAAATAAATGTTAGTCGTGATTTCATAAAATCTAATGTTGGTAGGAAGAACCACCATATTCCAAAAATGGATATGAGGAAGTTTGATGGAAAGAATCCTGTAACATGGATAGTACAGATGGAGCAATATTTTGATCTCCATAATGTGCAAAACACACAAAAGGTACACATTGCAACTTTACATTTAGAACAAAATACATTTGTATGGTATCGATGGATTTTCTCCCATAAAAAAATTGTCACTTGGTCAATTTTTACGAAGGAAATGATAGCACATTATGAGGATAAAAAGAGAAACACCTTCTTTAGCCAATTGATAAATCTCAAACAAAAGGGTTTAATGGGGGAGCACATTAAGGACTTCCAAAAATTGAATATAAGGGTAATTGATATTCCAAAGGAACACAAGATTGATCTCTTCATAGGTACTTTAAAGGATAACATCCAACATGAAGTTCGCATTTTGGAACATGATTCATTAGAGAAGGCATTCAGATTGGCAAGAAAAATTGAATGTAAAATTATGGCGAAAAGGAAGCCTACCACTCACTTCTATAAAGAGGGAAGTGTTGCTACTTCTAGATTTCCACAACCTATAAGGTTGACACCACAACAATTGGAAGAAAAAATAGAAAAAGGGCTTTGCTACAGTTGTGACAACAAATACACTAAAGGTCATAAGTGTGCTGAGAAGAAATTATTTTACATAGATTGTGAAGAGGAAGAAAAAAATGAACAAGAAGAGGATATACACCAGGAACCAACCCAAGAAGAGGAAGAAATGAGTCCGACCATATCATGTAATGCATTGGCAGGAATTACCACTCCTCAAACTCTCAAGATAGAAGGACATATCAAGAAGAAAAGGTAATAGTGTTGATTGATTCAGGTAGTACCCATAATTTTATTCATTGTAAGGTAGCCAAGGAATTGAATTGTTTCCTATACCTAGCACCAGAATGTCAAGTGATGGTTGCAAATGGAGGAACTATAAATTTCTCTCGAAAATGCCATAATATCAAGCTAACCATGGGGGAATATGTATTGAATAGTCCAATGCTTTCCATTCCTATGGGAGGTGCTAATGTTGTACTAGGAGTACAATGGTTACAATCTTTGGGGACGATAGCTTTTAATTTTCAAGAAATTTTCTTGAAATTTTTTTCATAAGGAAAGGAAGTAAAATTACGGAGTATTGCAGGGAAGCCAGGAAATATAATAAGCTCTAATGTCATGACAAATCTTATAAAGAAATAAAAACGAGGCATAATTGCACAATTATGCTCACTAGAAGTTCCAACATCAAAATCATCTATTTCTATAGATCTCCAAAAAGTCTTGGACAATCATTCCAAGGTGTTTGAAACTCCCAAAGGACTCCCACCTATTCGTGATCATGATCATGCTATTCATTTGATTCCAGGAAGTGTTCCTCCAAACATCAGGCCTTATGGATATCCTTATGTCCAAAAGAGCGAAATTGAACGTATGATTGCAGAAATGTTAGAGGCGGGTATAATTCAACCTAGTCAAAGTTCTTTCTCTGCTCCTGTAGTATTGGTACACAAGAAGGGTGGATCATGGCGAATGTGTCCGGATTATAGGGAGCTCAATATGCTCACCATTAAAGATAAATTTCCCATTCCTGTGATTGATGAATTATTGGATGAATTACATGGAGCAATTTATTTTACCAAGTTGGATCTTCGTTCAGGATATCATCAAATTAGAATGAAGACTGAAGATATTCCAAAAACAACATTTGAACTCATGAGGGTCATTATGAATTTTTGGTCATGCCTTTTTGGCCTTACCAATGCACCTTCTACATTTCAAGGGTTGATGAATTCCATTTTCAAACCCTTCCTTAGAAAATTTGTGCTAGTATTTTTTGATGATATACTAATCTACAATAGGTCTTGGAAGGATCATGTTCAACATGTTGACAGGGTGCTCAAACTATTGCAGGAGAAACAATTATATGCAAAAACATCGAAATGTTTGTTTGGAGTAGAAGAGGTGGAATATCTGGGTCATATTTTATCTCACGAGGGTGTTAAGGTAGAACCTAACAAAATTAAAGCCATTAAGGAATGGAAAGTCCCCACAACCATAAAGAAGTTGCGAGGATTTCTCGGGTTAACAGGGTATTGTCGAAAGTTTGTTAAGAATTATGGGAGAATAGCAGCACCTCTAACAACATTATTGAAGAAAGATGCATTTTCATGGACTCCTGAAGCAACTAAGGCCTTTGAACATCTTAAAGAGGCAATGTGCTTAGCACTGGTCTTAGCTACGCCAGACTTCACAAAAACCTTTATTGTGGAATGTGATGCCTCAGGAAATGGAATTGGTGCAGTTTTAATGCAGGAAGGAAGACCCATTGCTTTTGAAAGTTTTCCAATCAAAGGAAAGTATTTACAGAAACCTATTTATGAGAAGGAAATGTTAGCAATACTGCATGCACTAAAGAAATGGCGAACTTACCTAATGGGAAGACACTTCAAGGTAAAAACTGATCATGATAGTTTTAAACACTTTTTGGAACAAAGACTATCTTCAGAAGAGTAGCAAAAATGGGTCACAAAGATGTTGGGTTATGACTTTGAAATAATCTACAAAAAAGGAAAGCTTAATGTTGTTGCAGATGCACTCTCAAGAAAGAATGAAGAGGTGGAAGCATTGCTTTGTGCCATTTCTATTATCCAACCGTATTGGATAACCGAAGCAAGAGATGAATGGAAGAAGGACAAAGATGTATGGACACTCATTCAAAAGTTGCAGCAAGATCCTAGTACATCTGATACATTTAGTTGGAAAAATGATTCCTTATGGTACAATGATCGCTTATATCTTTGTAAGAATTCCCAACTAAAACAAAATATTCTTCTGGAATTGCACACTTCTCCTTTAGGAGGACACTCAGGATTTTTAAAAACTTACCACAGGGTGAAGAAAGAATTTTTTTGGGATGGCTTTAAATCTGATATTCAAAAGTTTGTGGCGGAATGTTTGGTTTGCCAGCAGAATAAAGTTGAGACAATTAAGACCCCGGGACTTCTACAACCTTTATCCATTCCAAGTCAACGTTGGGAGGAGATTTCAATGGATTTTATCACAGGTTTACCTAAGTCCGAAGGAAAGAGTGTCATCATGTTGGTAGTTGATAGACTTACCAAGTATGCACACTTTTGTGCATTATCTCATCCATTTAAAGCAAGTACAGTTGCTACTACATTTATGGACACAATTCAAAAACTACATGGAAACCCAAGGGTTATTGTGAGCGACAGAGATCCCATTTTTACTGGAAATTTTTGGACGGAGTTATTTTCTTGTTTGGGTACTCAATTAGCTCATAGCTCATCTTATCATCCTCAATCCGATGGTCAAACCGAGATAGTAAATAAATGTTTGGAAGGATATCTTCGTTGTTTTGTATCTGATAAACAAACACAATGGGTCAAGTGGTTACCTCTCGCTGAATGGTGGTATAACACTTCCTTCCATACTGCAGCAAAAATGACCCCATTTATGGCACTTAATGGATATCATCCACCATCGATCACATCATCTTTAAGGGAAAATTCGAAGGTTCAAGCAGTGGAAGATCACATCGAGCATCAGCAAGAAGTTCTCCAACTCTTAAAGGATAACCTGAATTTGGCACAAAATCGAATGAAACAACAGGCAGATCAACATCGTAGCGAGAGAAGTTTTGATGTATGAGATTGGGTATTTTTACGGCTACAACCATACAAACAAATGTCCCTCAAGCAAGCAAAGAAGGATAATAAATTATCGCCAAAGTACTATGGTCCTTACAAGGTGTTGCAAAAGATTGGTACTATAGCATACAAATTGGAGCTTCCTGCTTCTTCGCGAGTACATCCAGTTTTCCATGTTTCATGCTTAAAGAAGGTTATAGGTGAAAATCTTCTAGTTCAAACAATATTGCCAGAACTTGATGAGGAAGGAAAAATCATATTGGAACCTGAAGCGGTCACGGAAACAAGAACTCGACAGCTACGGAATCGATCAATTTCACAGTATCTCATCAAGTGGAAGAACTTACCCACTGAAGATTCTACATGGGAGGATGAGAATTTTATATAGAAGCACCCAGAGCTACTCAAGCGTTGAGGACAACACTTTTTTGAAGGAGAGGGGCATGCTAGGTCCCTATATTACTAGTATAGTCCCTTATTGTTGTTAGTGTAACCCCCTTATTGTTATTATTGTACCCTTGTAACCCCCATATTGTTATTATTGTGCCCTTAAATTATTATTGTTAGGTCGGCTAGGATTACATTGTGGCCCCACTAGGATTACATTGAGGCCCCATGGACTCCTATATATAGAAAGGAGGTTTTGTAATTTGAATCATCCAAGAATTGTTCATTCATGTAATGTATTGGAGGTTTCCCCCTCGAAGTGGCTTATTTCTAAGTCGTTGATATCTCTTTTCTTCTCTTTTTGGAGCTGGTTTCACAACACTTAGAGACCTTTCCAATAATATATGGCACTCAATAAATCTCTCAATAATTGAGGATAAAAGGCCTTTTGAAGTATACACAGGTTTTGCAATGAAAGAATATGAGACTTCAGGAAATGTTCGAGCACATCAAGGAACATCTATGAAATATGTGGCATAAATAAGTTGGTGCATGGTTGGAAGAGCTGAACTCATATGGAATTATCTGAGATATTTGTGCCATTGGGAACTTGAAGAAACTTTGGATGATTTTATGAAGATGAAAGGTCTTTGTTATAGGTTCTTGGTTCTATGCCTAAAGTCCGAACTTAGACATCTGACTCTTGGAAAACTTTACACAAGAAAAATAAAAAATCACCCAAATGTTGGATTGATCTCCATGATTATGTGGTAGAGCGATGTATTTGATGAAGTGACATACGTGTGGTAATGACATGGCTAGTGTGATGATGTTGTGCCTTAGTAGCATGACACGTAGTAGATGTTTTGGACCTTTTGGGTAGCCAAGTGGGAAAAATATGAGTGAAATGTGGTACTACTCAGAGGACGTCACATGACATGATGAAGGTATCATGATGTAAGCATGATACCAGTAAGACAAGTTACCCGAGACGAGGACATGTGGACATGGAAATTTCATAGAGATAGGTTTTATTTGATGTGGAGATAGGTGGATAACCTAACATTGATATTTAATGATTTGGTTGATAATCAGACTCTAGCATAGACAGGTTGAGGTGGCATGGCAAGGCTTCCTTTTTTGCATTGTTTTCATAAGCACAAAACGAAAAATTAAAAACTCCCCTTTATTAACCATCGAGAAAACAAGGGGGGTATCGCGGTGGATATGAACCATTAGATGCATGTGGGTGTCAGTATTTTCATGGAATTCTTTGAGCTAGGGATTAAAGGTTTAATCATAGATACAAAAAATTGTAGGCCTCCCCTCCATTATCTGTCCAACATACCGAGAGGGGAAATTATTTTGGATCGTAGATAAAACCATCTTGGAATAAGTTAACATGGAAGATTTAGTGGATGTAAATTATAAGTAATTTTAATTAAACAATGTCCATATATTGTGAAGCTAAGAACCCTTTTGTGCTTAATTCATTGGTCCTGGATCATTTCATATGAGGCAAAGTGCTAATTTCTGAGGGGGTTCCATGATGAATGTCAACCATTGATTTAACTAAGGATAAAATAGTAGAATATCGTGAGTCATTGATCAATGTGAATGTTTAAAAATTTGGTACTAAAATTTGGTGTTTAATGGGATTAGAAATTTAGCATTTTAGCACCAAATTTTGTTAAGTCACAATTATGGTTGTGAATCATTCAAACGGCCTAGCCGTTGATACACTCAAGTAAGAAAATTCCCCATTGGTAAAACCATGGATTGATACCCATGGTATTTGGAGCACATAGTATAACAATGAAAGAAATCGATATAATAATGATTGGTTAGGTTGTTGTTGAAATATTTGAGGGTGTGATAGAATTTTGGAATTTGAGCACCAAATTTAATAAGAAAATAGAAGCATGCATAATGCCTGAAAGTAAATAGAAATAGAAAATGAGAAGTGTTGATTTCCATGCATAATAGATGAAAAAATAATGGTGAAAGCAACCTTAGGGAGGACTCAAACAAATATTTCGATTTGTACATGAAAGTAAAGTGATCAAGCATGTTTTCAAATGCTCTGTCTTTGATTCTCCATCGTTCATCCTCAGGTTATACAAATTTATTTGCAGGAACAATTTGTTCACCAGAGACTTAGATTGGTACAAATTCCCTAACTTTTCCCACAAAGCCTTTGTCGTATCTTCCCCAGATACATTCAATAATACCGAATGTGAGATACACAACTGTATTGTGCTCTTTTCTTTCTAATCCAACTTCGCTCAGTCTTCATATGACATTGCCGTTGGTTTAGTACCTGGATCTACTGTGATCCACTGATCTTTATCCACCAGCAAATCTTCCATCTTGAGTTTCCATAACTCAAAACTCTAACTATTAAATTTCTCAATCTCCATCTTTCAACTGCTCGCCATCTTATTTCACTGTAAGAATCAATCCCGTAGATCTCCCACTGAACAAGATCTACCATAGGCCTGAGAAAAAAAAACTCTTAGCAGCAAAGACATCCCCTTGAAGTTGAAATAATTTTGATCCTAGATGTAGGTTTTAACCCTGTATAGAAATTATCTGTAAACGAATTCTTAAAATAGAAAATAAACAATAGTGAGAGCATAAAACATAAAACATATATACAAAGATATTTCCCCCTAGATCAAAAAACCGAGACTAGAAGATTGATTTTTCATTATATTCCTTTCAATGTTACAACACATATATATAAATGTCAAAGCATCCATAAAACCTGGATTAGAACACAATCATAGTTCCTTTGACCGGATCTACAAAACACCATGGGAATAAAACCATTATTCCCAAAACCTTGTGCAAACCCATGCACAAAACCATAGGTAGGTTTGCCCACCTAAACCCCTCGACAAGGGGGCTACACCCCCCAGTGACCCCCCTGTTCTGCCCGGTGCAACGAAAGGGGGCTGACCTCCCCCCTCTTAAACCCGCTTTGCCACTGGGGCTAGTCATGGACAGAATATGACACACACCCAACAGAGTGAGCATTGCTTCAGGGCGTAGTTGCATCTGGGTTTGTACGCTTAGGGATTATAGATTCTCGAGCTCAATTGGAGAGGTGTCTTGACGAAGCCTAGACTCCCTTAGGGTGAAGGAGCTTATTCCTTAAGCCTTATCACAAAGAACGTTATATGTATCTATTCCTACCCGTGTTCATGTATGTAGACTCAAGATAAAATTTGGAACTCTTAATTTGAATACTTTTTATTTTCTAAATATTATTTTAAAAATTTCTTTGAGAATTTTTCTTTCTAAATCATGGTGAATTAGTAATTTTTTGGAGAACTTTGGGCAAGGTCCAAGATCAAATCTTCTAGTTGTCACTATAACATCAAGAGTATAGCCAACAACTTACAAGCCATATATACAAATGAGTTATGACCAGACTAGAGTAAGATTTATCCCAAAGGTTTCCTACTCTTAAACATTATCACAAAGGGCCAAACATATCCCTTGGAATTGAACTTGAGCATTTAGGAGAACTAAATGTCCTCCCAACAAATTGAACTAATAAAAGAAACTAAATTCTCTTTTAACCATGGTTAATCGGTGACTTGTTGGAGTAATAATATGGGTGAGGCTGAAGATCAATAGCATTTTTTTAACCATGGTTAATTTGTAACTTGTTAGAGTAATAATATGGGCGAGGCCCAAGCTCAAACCTAGCAGCGAATTTGTGTCCAAGAAAAAGTCGATACTCCATGAGGGTGATGGATCTTACTCCTTGAGCCTTAACACAAGAGGCCAAAGATGTCCCTTGTGGTATTTGAAAACAGATAAATGGGATAACATCCCATTCTGCCAACCACTTGCTTGTTCCATAAGAAGACATGACATATTAAAAATAATTGTATGTCTTTAACAATGGAAATGAAGATATGCTTTATTGTTAAGAAAAACCCTATTTGTGGATTGTAGATGTACATGTTTTTCTCATCAACTTTTCTTTTAATAAATTGGTTTTAAATTATAATATTAATAATATAATATTATTTTTATTTATTATTATTTTTTGTAGTAATGATAATGATAATAATAATAATTATTATTTTAAATTTTTTTTCATATTAAAAATATTATTACTTCCAAATTTAAGGATAGGTTGTGGTAGGATAAGGAGTTTGAGGGAAAAATGAAGCTAAACTATTATAAGGAGCTCATCAACACCAATCTTGATAACTAGAATCTTAACCAATGCTAAGAAGAAATGACCATTGCTAAGGTAAAAGTTAATTCTCATGAGCTTCAAGAGAAATCGAGGCATTGGTCAACTCCGCAAACACCTTGGGACTAAAGAGTCAATCACCTTTTCCATACTAAGAAGTTTAAATAGGGAAAGAAATTTCCCCTGGTTTGACAAACTCTTATTCACATATGTTCCAATTTTCAAAATCTTTGCCACACTACCAAATTTATTGACTTGTTATGTTAGTAAAATTATGGTGATATGAGAATGGTCATCTCTTCTTTTCAATTATAGAAATAAAATATTAAAGAATCTTCTCAATTAATCTCTTACTTTCTTTGGGTTTGATATACCATATTGGTCTTAGTGAATGGTAATAATAATAGTCATCATCATCGTAATCATTATAGATAATATCATGTTTTAATTAGAAAATGGACATTTAAACCATTTATGATGTATAATCTTATCATTATATAATAAATAAACCATTTCACATATATATATTTATACAAAATATTTGTATTAATTATATATACATAATTATTTTGGGAGTGTAATATTTTTCCTTGATGATCCAAGATCCTTTGCTTAAAGATGCATAAAGAATTACATATGACAGAGCATGTTAACTAGGAAAACTAAAAACACATAAAATGAAGAGAAAAGAAAATGTCAAACATGAAAACATGACATGAGGAATTTTTCCCAATGTAGGCTACGTCTGCTGTGGTACTCAACACTGGGGATGCCTTCTTTCATTAGGTGGCATTAGAGAGAAAAAATAAAAGAACAATTTCCATAAAAACCCTTAGACCTCCAAGCTAGAAAGTGGCCTAAATATTGGCCTAAATTCTTGGCTGGAAAACGTGAAAAAACCACTATTAATTTATAAAGTTTTCATTTTTATTTAAAATAGAGAATAAAATATAAATTGTAGTTACACAAAATTCCAATTTAAATTCATCTCAATACAAAAACTATCAATATTTATTTATTTTTTATTAAACTACATATAATTATTATTTTAAATATTATTAAACAAAAATTTTAAAAAACTTTTATATTAAATATAAATATTCTTTATCCTTAGCCATTCTTTTATAATTATATTATATATATTTTTAATTTTTTCATATTTATCTTTCAACATTTATATTATTATTATTTATTAAAAAAAAATATATTTTTATTTTTAAACTTTAAAATTAATGTTGCCAATTTTGTTCTTCATAGCATTGGGGCATTTTATGTTAAAACCTATTTATTCTCAAACTGACCCACACTCGACCCCTCTTGCCAACAAATAAAAGCAGAGGCATTTAATTGATACCTTTCACTCTTTATGATGAAAAAAAATGATTACACTCCTGGACCAGAAATGTGGGTTGTCATCATTTTAGTAAGCTTTGTTTAATGATAATGTTAATATTCCTCCCCTAAATTACACGCAACCCACAGCGAGTATCATTTTGATCAACAGCGAGTATCTTCAGTTTTGTTCATGCTCTCAAGTTGTTTTTTATTCACGAAATCGCCATAAGCTTATATCAGATTTTTTTGGATTCTCGAGTTCTCCAAAGCTGCTTTATTTACGATTAGATTCGCGTAAACTTTATTTCTCTTTTACGTTCACTCAGTCACCATACACTTCTATTAATGCTTGTTTAGTAGTTGAACTTCTGAAGTATGGACATCACTGAGAATCTCCCTGTTGACATGCAGGAAATGAAGAAGCTACAGGCTTTTTTTTTAGGGCTGATTCTACTGATTTGCAAATTTTAAATAAACCAAAATTTAATTGAAAACAAATATTTATATTTACATTTATGATTTTTTTAAATATTTTAATAGTTTTATAAATTTAATAATTAAATATTTGTTTTAAAATAATTTTACATAATTTAGTTATGTAAAAATTATTTAAATTTTGATTATATAAATTTGGTTCTAGTAGTTATTTACTAGTGCCTGAAAAAAATCACTTTGACAGTGAGAAAACTTATAGCATATTTCTAGGTATCAAAGTCTTTCAAAAGAAAAGCAATGATCCTAAGATTAAGAGAGAACTTAGAGAATTTGCTTCCAATGTTCAAATTTCTTTTATTCAAGGAACTATTCATAGGGATCACAATGTTTCTTCCACATTTATACCCTTAAACAAGAAAGGTGTGTATTTGATCCCATGTTATTGTGGGACACCCTACATTAGGGAAACTGGTTGTTCCATTAATCAAAAGATTCAAGAACATGGAGTTGACATAAAGCACTGTAGGGTTGGCTCCTTAGCTCTGTCCGAGAATGCAAAGAAGACTAAGCACCACATTAGTATTGAGATTCTGAGTGCATTGCCAAAATTGATAACTTCCATCGCTGTAAGTTTAGGAGGCATTTGAGATTAAAAAAAAGCCTAAAACGCTAAATATGGATGATGGTTGGAAAGTCAATCGTTGTTGGATCAGCTAGCTTTATTACTAGTTAATATTTTTATTCATTTATTTATTTATAATGTTAATAAATTTCCTTGTTTTGTTAATCGTTTTCTTTGATTTAATATTTCTTTTCTAAGTTTTATTACTTTTATTATTTTTCTTTTCGTGATTAGTTCATATTATTCCTTTACTTTCTTTTATTATATTACATTTTACATTTATTATGTTTAACATTAGTTAACTAATAATATTAATAATAATTAGATTCTAAATTCCAGTGTTTTTATTATAATATATATATTTTTAATTTATTGTTGGGATTGATTTGTTGCATCTCTATGATTTAGCTATCCATCCATGTCCTTAGTGGTTTGAAATGACTTTAAAATCTATATGTGATTACTTCTAAAAAAAAAAATATTTGGTATAAATCATGAATCATAGAAGTCTGCATTCTAATAATTATTAAGTATAGTTTAAGTTGATGTTAAGTAATTATTATTATTTTAAAATTTAAACTAAAAACAAAGATTTTATTTTTCTTTAATTATTTAGGAAGGAAAGTATTTTAAATTATGATGTAGTGTCCAAACATGAATCATTAGATTTAAAATTAAATTATTTTTTCAATAAATATAAAATTTAAAAATTAAAATATTGATCAAATTGATTGCGTTTTATACACTTTATTTAAATTATGACAAGAATTTAGTTTAATATTATTGTACTTTTATATATGACATTAAATAAGATTGGTATCCCATGATTTAAATATTTAATAATAATTCTTGTCTTGATTATGGAAAGAAGTCTTAGAGACAGGTTCTCATAGAACTTATTTTCCCAACAAATAACAACATACACTTCTCTTTCTTATTTTTATTTTAAATTTGGGTTAATTTTATTCTATACAAAAATAATACATGCATATGTGATTGATTTTTCCATAATGGACATGAGTCTTTAATTAATTATCCAACCAAATAAAAAATAGACCATAAACTTATGAAAATATATCTTAGCAAACCCAACGATATCATATAGAGACTTATATTGACATCAAAATTATTAAAAAATAAGTAATTAAGTAGCATAATTGGAAAACTAAGTTAAAAGAGACATACTAACATAGACAAATGAAGATAAAATATGAGGAGGAACTAACTAAGCGGAGGCCACGTGTCCTTTTCCTTTGTTTATACTTCAATCCTTCAACTCATACTCTATGATGAAAAGATTGGAGCTAGTTCTCTTCGAGGTGGATGTACTCAAGAGCTCCAAAATTGCCTCCTCGTTATTAAATCCTTCATCATAAAATTTGAAGTTGAGAATAAATAGTGAATTTAGACTCCAATCTTTGAAGTCTCTCAATTCATTTAGGTCCATAAAATTTCTTCTCTTCTAGAGTAATGGAAACTAAGTTTTTGACCTATCAGTAAAACTACATCAATATAATGGCCTTGGTATCCCTAGAGTTCGAGAACTCAACATCATCAACCTGGCTTTGAAACTCATATTTGATTTGTTGGGATAGGGTTTTTTGTTGCCTCTACTTGATATAGTTAATTGGGGCTTCAATTTCATCTTGAATTTTAGGATATGGATTTTGTTGGAAACACTACGTGACTTGTCTTATAGTTGTCTCAACCCTAGTGCAACAAGGGTGCAAGGAGGTGCTCCTATGAAATTTCCTATGCCTTGTAAGAATTTGGTATATCCCCATCTTACATGACGTGGAAACCTCTAGAGGAAACATAACAATGACATAGTTGATATAATAAAAAAACTACATAGATCACTTAAGGTGAACACTCAAAAAGCTCATTATTTGTATAGGAACGCACAAACGCATGAAGAAAAGGAGGTAGTGTAAGTGCTACCCAAAGAGAATTCAAAAAAACCAGGGGAAGGAACCCTCACATAGAAAACATAAAAATAAATTGACCCTGCAATACTTGTAGTTCTTTGAAAAAGAAGTGGACAAGTGGAATCAAACACTAGCTACCCACAAAATGGTAAAGATAAAGGCGCAAAAGCTTAGGGGGCTAGCAAGATCAATTGCAAAAAAGTGAATTGGAGGAATTAGATCATAACTATTACTTGAAGCAAACCTCTGTTCAGACATACTCTACGTAATCAAGGTTGCTCATTCCCTTAGATAATTTCAGCTAGACAAGCCATTTCCCAACCAAGACATCATAACCCAACATGTCTTGGCATCATTAGTGTTTTTGAGAAATGATTCATGATTGTCGAAATATCTATAAACTATTGTGGATGTTCCACTAAAATAATTTGTTAAAATGAAAAGAAAGAAATAAAAACCTTATAATTAATGAATAATATATACATTAAAACAACTTGTTTTATATATTATAAAGAAAATAAGATAATAAATTAATATTAAGAAAATAAATAATTAATTAAAAATTATATATATATATATATATATATATATATATATATATATATATATATATATATATATATAAAATCTAAGTTACATTATTTAATTTTTAATAGGAAAAAAAAAAAAAAAAAAGGAATAGGAATAAATGTATATATCTATCTATATATTGTGAGGAAATAATAATATATACCTTATAATAATTTACTTTAAGGGAAAAAAAATAGATTCTTCCATTAAAAAAAAATTATTAATAATTATTTAACATAAATATTTTTTTATTTTTAATAATTATTATTTTTTTTGAAATTGAAAATTGTTAAAAAAAATTACTGAGTAGAAGAGTATGTATATATACATATATTAAATTTATAAGAAATAAGAATATACATATATGAATATAAATATGAATATATTTATATAATTAGTCTATATCCATTTTAATTCTGGATTTATCAAATACCAAGAGGGATCAAATCTTTCGAGGAGCAAATATTTTCTCAAGTTTGACACCAAAAAAAAAGTTTTCACCTTCAGAGATTTGATCCCTTGGGGTGCTTGATAGATTGTGAGTTAAGATGAATCTAATCTTAACTAAGTTGGAACCTCTCTTTTGAACAGAAGTAAACTACATATATATATATATATATATATATATATATATATATATATATATATATATATATATATATATATATAAGGGAGACCCCTTGTCTTCATAGCGTATTTTAGAGGAGAAGACCTTTATGAATTTTAACCAAGGAAGAAACCTATTTTTGAGGTGAGTACCTATACGGGTTTGATGAAGGCACAAACAAGATTCTAGCTTATACTTTGGTGAGGAGAAATTAAAAGATAAAAGAGGATCAAGGAAGAGACATTCTAGGAGGAAAAAAAAGGTGTCAATCCCTCATTATCGAGGTCCTTACAGTAGCTCAATCCCCTCTCTCAATATTTAATTGAAGATACTCTCTCAATTCCCATTGATTGGGGAGGCCAATCAAGAGAATTAATCAAAAAATTAATTAAGTAAATATGATCTAAGCATGGTTTTATGTTGAATTTTTTGTTGACTCGTTGGGATATTCTGGTGATTAATGCTATTATTTTTTTGAAAGGTATTCACTCTAGTTGGAAGGATGGTATTAGGCTAAATCAATCATTTTCCTTTCCTTAGATGTGTTTACTAAGGTGGTGAGAAAGTTCTTTGCGAAGGTCTACAACATTCTTAATATAAATGGGCCATATGATGATAATGTTTCATTTTTGGAGAACATTTTCAATTTCTCTTTTGATGGTTCCTAATTTGATTGTTTGTAGGAATATTAAATTCACATTGCATGGAGAAAATATTTGGGGTTTATATATCCATCTTTGTCCTTTAATTAATTTATTTTTACAGCCTCTTTGGATCCAACAAGTCTTATTGACCTAGTTCTCGTGGAAATAAATCCTGCTTGGGTGAATAATAAATATAGGATGGTGGCTATATCAAAGAGGTTAGATCAATTCCTATGACACTTGGAATTATATGGAGAGGTTGGGCTGGTTTTAACTTAGGTACGAAAAAAACAGGTGTTTAGAACATTTTTCCATTGTATTAGGGTTTGATGATAGTGTTGATAATCCCAAGGAACCTTTCAAACTCAAGATGTGTTGGTTGTTGATAGATGAATTCAAGGAATTGGTAATTTCCTTGTGTAAATATTATGATCTATACCATGAATGATCAACTTGAAATCAATTAGTTTTTGTATTAGAACATGTTAATGAATTAGTGGTGGCTTAGTTAGTGGAAAAACATCGACAAAGAGGGGCCCTTATGAAGGAGGTAAATGGGATGTTAAATAAGAGCCCTTGATCAGTTTCTAGCTAGCAAGTTATCCTTGGGAATTAAGAAAATTAAGTTTTTCTTGTGCTTGGCTGGCTAACACATCCCTCCTTCCTCCACGGAGCATGCTAACATGCTCCTCCTTTGTGGGAAGAGTGTGCTAACATGCCCCATGGCCTCAGATATCATGTTATCTAGCCAAACAACCCAGGGCTCGCTTAAAAACCCAAAACTACCATAAAAAAACATAAAATAAGGAAATAAATGTAAGCTAAGGATCAATTCTCTTACCTAGAATTGGTAGAAAGTCGAATGGTTTCCTGCTATGCTCACAATAGTTTAGGAAATTTCTACTCCTTTATCTCTCCAGAGCACTCAAAAATTTCAAATGGTCAAAATAAGGGTTTGCTTCCGTTCTTTTAGTCACTCTGGAGGTATGACTCATCTCAGGTAGTCTTCTATTTTGGAGAAATTCATTCTTGTTTTGTTTAAAAATACACGAGCTCACTATTCTATCAAATTTTACATATGCTCTCATGATCTTTTAGTGTTTTATGTAGAATCGACCATATTTGACTCCATATTAGCACATTTTTTTTTGGGGTTTTTTCTCGCTCTTAAACCAAAAAACCCCTGAGTTACCTTCTTTGGTCTCGTAAAACTCCTATGACGAAGATTTGATTAATTCTTTTTATTTCTTTTTCTCGCTTTCTAAACTGAAAAAGACATATCAATTTTTCTTCGTCTGAATCATTAAAATTTCACGAAGAATATGTAGTTTACTTTTTCTCCTCATACTCTTAACAAAATGAGGCAAAAATCTGTTGGGCATAGTTTTCTCGCTTTATCCAAACTCAATGGACTAACTTACTGAAAAGGAATTGTGTCAGGTATACTATTAACCCTTTTTCACACCCGGTCATCAACCATGAAAAAGGTAACCCTTGGAGTTATTTTTATGATCTTTTCATACTCTATAAATATGAAAAGACCATCAACTTTACCTTTCTTGGCTCATCAAACTTAATCATATTGGTAAAAAATGGACATAACAATGACTCAATATCTATATTCTGAAGGATATTTTGGCAGGAGTATTCTTGCCACTCCCTTGAACATGGCACCCCCTTAGCAAATTCCTCTTTTTATAGCTTCTCGTTGAACCTTACCATCCTATGAGTGTAGCCTTGATACCCTGATGATTCCTACATCCTTGTTTCTTAACTCTATTTGGTGTTCTTGAGTCTAAGCTTCCTGGTGGCCTTGATGTTGATTCTTCTATTATTCAAGGGAATTTCCTACTCTCTGCTTCCTATAACAACCATACAATCATATGCCTATACTCCCCCTAGTATATTTTCCTCATTTCTCTAATCTATCTCCAAAACAATTATTCTTGTCCTATTTCATTACCTACCTTTGACATATCTCTTCATATCGAGTTCAACATATTATCTAGAAAGCAGATCCATAAACATATTAGTACCCTCAAAATTGCAATCCTCAGTGGTAGGTTACCCTGCATTTGATTGGGGGTTTTATTATTGGCTCCTAGTCGAAGGAATATATGAGTGTTCGACGCCAAAAAAAATTATTCACACTTGCTAAATTGTATTGTGCATCTTGGAGACCATCATCATTATCGGTGGTCATCCTCGTGTCCATTTAATAGTTATCATCATTGACTGGTAATCAAGTGATTTCTCACATGTTATACTTCTACTCCCTTATTCACATGTGCAGAAATTTGTTGTTCATAGTAGCAATGACCAAGACCTTGGGTGGAGGCTTACATCACTCAACCTTGTTTCCTCTCCCAACCTGCATATATTGTTTTCAAATTCACCTCATCATATTGATCATATTATGACAAAAATTCTACATTGTGCCTATTATTGGACATGATTGTAATACCTATCCTGAGAATCACTTTGATTCAATTACTGAGCATGGGAATTCCTGAATTAGGACATGTTCTTATATTTTTGACATATGTTGTTGTTTTCAGGTCTCCCATAGTTCTGAATCTCCAATCCTCTCTCTCTTAAACTACAATGTGTAAAGTATTTCGACCATCATCTTCTTCTATGACCTCACACTTTAGGGGGTATCTGTTATACAAAAGATGACCTCCTCATTAGCTTAGAGGAGAAGGAAACTTTGACTGGAAGAAAATCCTAAGTTATAGGCCAATTGTCAATGGTAATGCACCTTAGAAACAGACAAACGGCGTTATAACTCTTCCTATGACTCAACAAGGTGTGTTAGTCCCTAATTTAACACTATTTTAGGTGTTACTAGATTTTTATGAGATTCAAGAGGTAAAAGCGTGAGTTGACTAACTGACACTCCACTTTTCACTCAAATGTCAGCTCAAAAATCTGGAAACATTTTCCTTAGTCCTGTCTAAGGAAATTTCTAATCTTAAGAAGAACACATAAAGTGTTAGGTCCCTATAAGAGTAGTGTATCCCCTTATTGTTATTATTTGTGTAGCTCCCTTATTGTTATTGTTGTACCCATGTATTCCCCATATTGTTATTATTGTTCCCCATAGAAGCCCACTATTTTTATTGTTGTGCTCTTACATTATTATTATTATGTTGATTGTCATTATATTGTTACCCCTTAGACTCCTATATATAGAAAGGAGGTTTTTTGATTTGAATCATCCAAGAATTGTTCATTTATGTAGTGTAAAGGAGGTTTCCCCCTCGAAGAGGATATTTTCTAAGTTATTGATCTATTATTTCTATTTTTTTTGAGTTGCTTGGATAACATTTGGTATCAGGGCTTGGGATTTTAGGGTTTCGCTTCTTCAGATAGGACATCTTGGACTTTTATCTATAATATTTTTTATACAATAATTCAAAAGCTGAAATTCTTACCACGTGGAGTTGAACTCTTGGTGAAGTTTGTGTAAAAATTTCAGATATTGGTTCTCTATATTTTTGGATATATGATTTAGGGAATTTAGGGTTTTTGTAGGCTCCAAAATTCAATCTCAAACAAGTGACCTATGGAAAATCATCATAACTTTCATTTCAAAAATTGGATTTTAATTCTGTAAAAATTAACATAAATTTCATAGACTTTAGTTTTTTTTGTAGCAATTTCAGGGCCAAAGCTTGAAACAACGACACGTGGCACTTCATACAAGTTCACTCTAATGAACCAGTCTATAATCATGTCGTCATGGGAGATCGGGCATAAATTTATCTTGAAGAATCCGAATTAGGTTTTACCTGTGGAATTGGAAATAAGACTCATAGAGATATTAAAAAACCTAATTTAAAATATTGGGGATCCTAAATCATAGAGATACATCAAGTTCAATATCGAATCCTCAAAAGCAAGAAAAAGGTGCATATTTTTTTAAAATCGCATAACTTTTGTTTGAAAAATCAGTTTGAAGTGATACCAAGGGCATATTGAAGCATAGATATAAGTATTGGGTTCTAAAATGTCTCCCAAAAATAATTCCACACCCATTAAGCTCTCAGAAATCTCTACTATGACACATGAAATGGAAGAATTACAACATGATATCTCGAAATCATGGGAAGAAGTGCAACAAATTTCACTCTCACAAAGAACAACAAAATATGAACTAAAAGGTGACATGGATTGTTTAAAAGCAGTCATGGAAGCCAATACGGATGGTTTGAAGGATGGCATGGATGGAGTTGAAGCTAATATGGATGGTTTGAAGACTGGAATGGAGGCTAAGATAAATGATATAGAAGAAAATTTGAAAGGCAACATGGAATATTTGAAGAAATACATGGAAGGTTTGAAGGAAGGTTTGACAAAGTTGCTACAAGAAAATCTTCCTAATAGTGAAAAGGTAGTAGAGGAAACTCATTATGAGAACAAAATAAATGTTAATCATGATTTTATAGACTCTAACATTGGATTGATGACCCACCATATTCTGAAGATCGATATGAGGAAGTTTGATGGCAAGGATCCTGTAACATGGATACTACAGATGGAGAAATATTTTGATCTCCATAATGTGAAAAGCAAACAAAAGGTACACATTTCAACTTTATATTTATAACCCAATCTATTTGTATGGTTTCTATGGATTTTTTCTCGTAAAAAAATTGCCTCTTCGTCAATTTTTATGGAGGAAATGATAGAAAATTATGAGGATACAAAGAGAAACACCTTCCTTAGCCAATTGATAAATCTCAAACAAAATGGTTCAATGATAGAGCACATTGTGGACTTCCAAAAATTGAATATAAGGGTAAATGATATTCCATAGGAGAACCAGATTGATGTCTTCATAGGGGCTTTAAAGGATAACATCCAACACGAGGTTCGCCTTTGGGAACCAGATTCACTGGAGAAGGAATTATAGTTGGAAAGAAAAATTGAAAGAAAAATTATGACGACAAAAAATCACATAAAATTCCAATTTGAAACCATCCTAGTACAAAAACTATCAATATTTGTTTATATTTATTTATTTTTTATTAAACTACATATAATTATTATTTTAAATATTATTAAACAAAAATGTTTAAAACTTTTATATTAAATATAAATATAAATATTATTTATTCTCAGTTATTCTTTTATAATTATATTATATACCTTTTATTTTTTCATATTTATCTTTTAATATATATATATATATATATATATATATATATATATATATATATATATATATATATATATATATATATATTCAATTTTAAAATTAGTGTTGCCAATTTTGTTATTCATAGCATTGAGCCATTTGATGTAAAAACCCCTCTTGCTGACAAATAAAAGCAGGGGCATTTAATTGATACCTTTCACATTCTTTGTGGATAAAAAAAATGATTACAAGCCACGACCAGAAATGCGGGTTGTCATCATTTTAGTAAGCTTTGATTAATGATAATGTTAATATTCCTCCCCTAAATTACACGCAACCCACCGCAACATCGGTATCGTTTTGATCAAAAGCACATGGGAAATGCCTTATGCTTGGTCTCCCATCCACTTTTAATTTAACTCTCATATTCCCCATAAAATTTATCGTTTTATTCAGTTCAGTTCATGCTCTCAAGTTGATTTATCGCCATAAGCTTATATCAAATCGTTTTTGGATTTCTCCAGTTCTCTAAAGTTGCTTTATTTACGATTAGATTCGCATAAACATAATTTCTCTCTTACGTTCACGCAGTCACCATACGCTTATATTAATGCTGGTTTAGTGGTTGAACTTTTGGAGTACGGACATCACTGAGAATCTTCATGATGACATGCAAGAAATGAAGAAGATGCATCATTTTTTTTTTTGGCGGGCTGACTCTGCTGATTTGCAAATTTGAAATGGTAAAATTGCAACGGTGAAACAAGATAAGGGTTCTCTTTATTGGAGTGGTTGCCAAATGTATTTAAATTTGTTTGTGTGTTATGGTTGGAGTGAGTTGGAGATATAAATTCAGTTTCAAGTTGATATTTAAAATAGACAAATTCATTTTTGAATGACTGATATTTTAATATTCACAAGACTAAAAACTAATTTATAAAACTACTAATTTTTTTATTTTTAACTTAAAAAACTAAGTTCGGTATCTTATGAGATAATGTTGAGTGAAATAGGAGCAATTCTCATTTAAGCAATTGTTATGGTGCGGCTCATAAGATATCTGAAAAGCACTAAGAAAATGGGAATAGGTAGATGGCCTAATGTTATCTTCAAGGAAGGCATGAGTGAAAGAAAGAAAACATGGATGAGACAAAACTGCACATGGATGCAAAAATAGAATATCTGCCTCAATGCTTGTCCCACAAATAGCAAGGAGCTAAGGAATTTTGTTATGGAGAAGTTTCTTGAACAGTTATGGGGAAAAGAGTTGGGTAGAAATTTTGTTATGGAGAAGTTTCTTGAACAATTATGGGGAAAAGAGTTGGGTAGAAAGAAGTACTACATTGAAGAATTCAACCCTACCCACGATCTCCAACAAAAAGAGTACATTGGAGCTAACATTCAGTGGAGGGAAAAGGTTCTTATTGCTCAATTAAGAACTAAATTGCATCATCATCGGTGTGAAAGAAGACGGTGGAAAAGGCCTAAAGAAGCTTGGGAAGAACACAAGTGTGTAAATTTTTCAAGTTTGGGGCAGTGGAATCGGAAAAACATTTCATTTTGGAATGTGATGCATTCAAATACTGGAGAAAGTTATGGGAATATGTTAGCATCTGTTTCTTGGAATTGTCTTTTCAACGATGAGATTGTTTGAAGGTTGGGCCAGCTCATCATCAATTTGAATAAGAAAAGAACTGAAATACAAAAGACGAAAAATAAGGAACCCATAGACTATTTTTAGTCTTGTGGACGTTTGAATTTTCATTTCATTTCTAAACAACTTAACGAGCCTAGATAAACCATCAAACACGAGAATGTGGAATGAAAAAACCCTACCACACCTCCTCCATGTCTTGGGGATATATTGGTGTGCACGTTTGAAAAGATTACTCATGTGAATGGAAAAGCTGTGAAATTTATGTGAATTACAATGTGAGGAAAAATGGTGTGAAAGCATAATGTTGGTAGATAATAACATGAGAGTAAAGCTTCAAAAAAATTTGCTATCTGTTTTAAAAAAAAAATCATAAAATTTTATTTTAAAAGACATTTATGATATATGAAACGAATAAATATGAATTGTTAAATAAATGATATGATTTTCATGTTTTATGCTTAATTTTCATTTAAATTTGGTATTTGATTAAAAAATATTACATACATTTACATTTATTATTATTTTCTTAAAATTTAATATTTAAATAAACTAAAATTTAATTGAAAACAAATATTTATATTTATATTTATGATTTTTTTAATATTTTAACAATTTTATAGATTTAATAATTAAATATTTGTTTTTAAAATAATTATACATAATTTAGTTTTTTAAAAATTATTTAAATTTTGATTATATAAAGTGGGTTCTAAACACTAAATAGCTAGTGGTTCTTTATGGGTGTTTGAAAAAAAATCACTTTGAGGGTGAGAAAATCTATCTCTTCAATGTTTTTGAATTGAATGGGTATATCAGATCTCTAGGTATCAAAGTCTTTCAAATGGAAGCAATGATCCTAAGATTAAGAGAGAACTTAGAGAATTTGCTTCCAATGTTCAACTTTCCTTTATTCAAGGAACTACCGATAAGGTTGCTCGAGTTCATAGGAAGCACAATTTTTCTTCCACATTGAGACCCTTAAACATGATCCGTAGTACCCTAAGATCAATCAAAGACCCGGTGGTGAATCCCAATGACAAGAAAGGTGTGTATTTGATCCCATGTTCTTGTGGGACTCCCTACATTGGGGAAATTGGTCATTCCATTAATCAAAGGATTCAAGAACATGCAGCAAACATAAAGCATTGTAGGGGTGGCTCCTTAGCTTTGGCTGAGCATGAAGAAAAAACTAAGAACGACATTAGTATTGAGATTCTGAGTGCATTGCCAAGATTGATCACTTCCATCACCATAAGTTTAGGGAGGCGATTGAGATGAAAAAAAGGCCTAAGAGGCTAAATATGGATGATGGTTGACAAGATAGTCGTTGTTGGATCCACTAGCTTTATTACTAGTTAGTGTTTTTATTCATTTATTTATTTATAATGTTAATAAATTTCCCTCTTTTATTAACTCTTTTCTTTGATTTAGTATATTTATTATTTTTATTTTCATGATTAGTTTGTATTATTCCTTTACTTTCTTTTATTATATTACACTTTTATGTTTAAAATTGGCTAGCTAATCCCCGGATGCAGGTGATTAATTTGTTGGATTTTGATGGTCACCTGGCCTCTCCACGCGATGGCATTTGGCCTCACCATGAGGTCACACTTGCCTCCCACGTGATGGCTTTAAAAACACATCACTGGGAAGGATGCTGACACCTGCAGCATCCAATCTGGCATTCTGTACCTTGGCTTCTGCAATTTGCACTTTGGCCATTTATGGCCGATGGCTCCAATTCGCATTCCCATTCACTGCAATTCTCATACCAATTTTCTCTCTCGCTCCGTTATGTCTCTTTCCTCTGCTCTGCAAGCCTTTTTCTTGCCTTCGCCAAGTGCGATGCTCCTCAACCATCGTCTAAGCTTTCCTTTCCTTCCCTGCAAGCCCATCATCCCATCGACACAATGTCGTGAAAACACCGAATGTAGTGCCGCCATGGAGGAGGCAGAGGCTCTCCCTCTAGCCCTCCTGCTCCAGCTGTGGCAGCACGCTCCTTGGATTTCTCTATGGCTGTGGAAGAACCAGAGTTCTTAGATCCTCAATTTTTTTCAGCTCATCTTTCAATTCATCTCCTAGAGACGCAACTTAGCCACTCCAGCTCCGACAGCTGGAAATGCCCACACCTCTTTCCTCTGCTCTGCAAGCCTCTATCTCACCTCCGCCAAGTATGATGCTTCTCAACCACCCTCTGAGCTTTCCTTTCCTTCCCTGCAAGCCCATCATCCCATCGACACAATGTCATGCAAACACCGAATGCAATTCCGTCGCGGAGGAGGCAGAGGCTCTCCCTCTCACCCTCCCACTCCGGCTATGGCAGAAAGTTCCTTGGACTTCTCTGTGGCTTTGGAAGAAATAGAGGTCTTAGACCCTTAATTGTTTTCGGCTCATATTTCAATTCATCTCCCGGAGATGCAGCTTAGCCACTCTGGCTCCGGCAGTAGGAAATGCCCATGCAAGTCGACTCTTTCGCGCTCCTCCTCCCCTTGGCCAAGGAAAATCATCAAAAGCATGGAGGATGCTTCAGACAGTGGAGGTAGCAGCTCTTTAGTAGGTGCCCAACAAAAATTCACAGAAGCAGACAAAAGTGCTCACTCCACTTCAACTCCAAAGCTGGCTTCGAAGCTCTCCAAGAAGGATGATGCCTTGTCCAACTACGGATGCTTCATAGTTGAAGAAAATCCTCAAATGGAGAATTGTGACATACATGACCGGTAGCTGCAGATTCTTGGCTCTCCTCATTCTTAGTTTTTGTATGCCATTCTATTGTTTTTTTGTCTATCTTTCTATTTTCCAGCAAAATTAGTCACTCAGGTCTTTGTTAATAGCCAGTTTCCCCAAGAAGGGTAGCTCTTTTTTTGAAATGTTGAACTCACTGAGGGCTCGTTCCCCCCTGAAGGACAACCCACATTTTGAATCTTTGAACTGTCTTCACCCAACAGGGTTTGGTTAATTCAGCAACCCTTGTTCTGAAGCTCGATTCTATCTTTTTGTACAATATAATAGAATTTAGTATTACTTAGAAAAAAAAATAGCTAGCTAATATATTTAGAAATAATAATAATAATTAGATTTTAATTTTTCTTTGAGAATTTTAATTTTATTCTTTATTATTATTCCTTATTTTTAAGGCTTTTTATCTTCTAATTTTGACCTTATTATTTTTTCTAAGGTTCATTTTTATTATAATATTTTTTTAAAAATTTTTTTACTGTTGGGATTGTGTTGCATCTCTATGATTTAGCTAATGATCCATGTTCTAATGATGAACCATAGTAAGTGGTCTAAAATGACTTTAAAATCTATATGTGATTACTTCTAAAAAAAATACCTAGTATAAATCATGAATCATAGAAGTCTACACTCTAATAATTTTAAGTATAGTTTAGATTGATGTTAAGTAATTATTCTTATTTTAAAATTTTAATTAAAAACAAATATTTTATTTTTCTTTAATCAATTAGGAAGGAAAGTAGTTTAAATTATTGTAGAAAATCTCTAACACGGCTATAATACCATGTAGAAATTATATGAATGGAATCAATCTGATCATGCAATGTACTAAAGCAAGATATTGAATCCTTCTACAAAATCAGTAGAATATAAATCACGATCGCTCAGTCACATGCAAGAGAAATAAGTAAATTAATACACAACACTAGATATTACTGGGAAAAGAAACTACTCAAAACCTCTCCATCTTTATTATATAATCAACTAAGGAATCACGAAACAATACAATGTATTTGTGATCACCACAACCTCATACACTCTACCAATTGCTTCACACTGATCTAGGCAAAATTGAAAAACACATAGCCAATTATCAGCCTACCCTCAGCCTACCCTACTTACGCAATCCCTAGAGAATTAAGCCACTATTAATTAGGAAATCCAACCTTCCTTGATTGCGCAATTCATCATGGGCTTCCCATGGTTTTATAACTGCACCTAGGTATTTTTCCTAAAATACAACTGATAGTTTACTTTCCTTGAACCTTTGTCTTAACTGGGTATCCACCAGAATTAACATGCATTCAACTATAAATAGTGAATCATCAGTTACTTGGTAGATCCCTACTGGTGAATTAAATCTATTTTAATTCGCTTGATCTTCCACTAGCTCATCAAACCGTTAGAACTAGTTAAACTGATTTTAACTCAATTATTGTGATTTGATTTATCCCACCCACACTACATTAGTGCTACAACTGCAACTGGACCCTGTTAATAATAGAATCACTCTACATGCCTATCCTTAGACCTTAAAATCAAAATTCTTGAGCTAACTAAGTCGATCACACTTAGTTAACTATTAAAAGTTGTTATGAGATAAGATTACAATATATATTCCAATTTATTTAATAAATTGGTTGCACGCTAATGTATTGCTAGGTCCCATCACTGTCTGACCTATGATCCCACACTAGTGTGTGTGTTTCATTTTCTTGTTGAATTTCAACACTCCCTCTCAAAAAGAAAGGGATTATCTGCTACCCCAAACCTGCCTCTGTGGTATTCGAATTTTCTATTCACAAGCACCTTCGTCAAGATATCTGTATCCTGATCCTCCATGGTAATGTACTGTAACAACATAAACACAATCTCTAGGATGGGGGTACTGGATGTCAATATGCTTGGAATTTTCATGGAATACTAGATTAGTCGAGATTTTTATGCAACTCTGGCTATCACAATGTATCATTGTCGGATCCATCTGATGACCGAACAAACCAATAAGTATCTTCCTCATCCATATGGCCTCACATGCAGCCTGACTAGCTTCCATGTACTCTGCCTCGGCTAAACTTAGTGCAATTTATCTATGCTTCCTGATGTACCAAGAAACTGTTATTGATCCTATGCTAAAGATGCCCCCTGATGTGCTCTTCCTGTCTGATGGACTACCCGCCCAATCTACATCAGTGAAGCCTTGAAGCTTCACTCCCTCTACCCGTCTATACCATAATCTATACTCTGTAGTGCCCCTAAGATATCTCAACACATGCTTCCTTGCCTTCCAAAAGAGTTTAGTAGGCTTAACCATAGCTTGACTAATTTGGTTAACTGCATAGCATATGTATGGTCGTGTGTTCACTAAATGCATAAGTGAACCCACAAACTACGTGTAAAGAATAGCATCCAATACCTCACCTGAAGTAGCATCATCCTTATTCCAGTTACCTGCAAGAGGAGTCTCCATGGTTTTGTTTCCCTCCATGTGGAACTTCCTCAAAATCTCCTTGTCATACTTGCCCTGAGATACAAATAGCTTCACATATCTTTGCCATATTTCCAAGCCTTGGAAATAATGCAGGAGCCTCGTCCTTCATCTCAAAATCTCTTGCAAGATCCTCTTTTCAAGAAGTTATGAGTTGCTCATCACTTGTTAATATAATATAATCAACATAAAGTACAATAATAAAAAACTTACCATCAACGAAAATATGATATAGGTTCACATCCACTTCAATCTTTGTGAAGCCTAACCTGGTGAAATAGTTGTCGAACATGGTGTACCAAGCACAAGGTTCTTGCTTCAACCCATATAGTGCTCTATTGAGTCTACACACATGCGACTCCCTGTCAAAGGTTTGAAAACCTTTTGGCTGCTCAATGTACACTACTTCCTCAATAAATCCATTGAGAAAGTTTTTTTTACATCCATCTTATGTATCTGTCATCCCATCTATGCCGAGAGTGCAAGGATAGATCTAATCAATGAGTACCTTGAAACCAATGCAAAAGTATCCTCATAGTCAACCCCTCTACCTTTGAGAACCCCTGGGCCACAAATCTAGTCTTGTATTTCTCCACACTCCCATCTGCTGCCTTCTTCACCTTGTAGATCCACCTGGATCCAACCACTGACTTCCCCACTGGTCTTGGGACCACTTCCCATGCATTATTTCTGATAATGGATTCATACTCCTCAACCATTGCATCAACCCATGTTGTTTGTTGCACTGATTCCTCAAAGAGGATGGTTCTGTCAAAATACACTCGCTCATAAGAGCCATGTATCTAGCATACCTATTTGGGGACCTTCTCTACCTGCGCTGTGATGTAGGTGCTCCTACATGCTCTGTGGTATCTAGCATCAATCTATCAGCCTCTCTAGTGCACTTCCTACCATTTTTGGTGGATGGCTCTACATGAGTGGTTTCTGACACTCCATGATCCTCATCTTGTGGTTGCTCCACATCTTGAGGATCATCCTTTGGATCTAAGAGTTCCTCATCTGCATGCAACTCATGCTCCCTCTTAAGGGACAATCACATGGCTTTCTCCTCATCAAATCTAACATCTCTCCTGAAAATTGTTATCCTGTTACCTGACAAATGCACCCGATAGTTGTGGGGAGTATTAATGTACCCCAAAAATATCCGAACCTGTGATGTTGGTTCTAGCTTCTTCTTGGCATCTTTGGTCACGTGGAAATAGACATATGAGCCAAAAATTTTAAAATATGAAACATCCAGTTTCTTACCTGAAAAAGCCTCCTTTGGTGTACTCATGCCAAGTATCTAATGAGGACTCCGATTCTTCACAAATATCATTGTGTTGCATGCCTCTTCCCATAGATGCAATGGTAGGTCATGATCATGTATCATAGTATGTGCTGCTCCCACACTTGATATGCTATTTCTTTCTGCAACCCCATTTTTTTGTGGGTTATGAGGTGCAATCAATTCTCTCTGAATTCCTTCTTTGGCACATAATTTCTTGAATTCATTAGAGATATAATCACCACCATTGTCGCTCCTTAGGGCCTTCACCTTCTTCCTTGTATCCTTCTCTACCATTGCTTTGAACTCACAAAACTTGGAGAACACCTAATCTTTCTTCTGCAGAAAGAATATCTAACACTTTCTAGAAAAATCATCAACAAAAATCATGAATGGTCCACACACGTCTAGGTGAACTCTCTCAAGGATTTTTTTTGCTCAATTCTCCTTCTCATGAAAGGTGGCCTTAATATACTTCCCTTTGGTACATAACTTACATGTTTCTATCTAAGAAAGGGTACCCTTTGGAAGACCTGTAGAAATTTGTTGCATGATCCTCAAAGCACTGTAGTGTATATGACCCAATCTCATGTGCCATAACTCACCTATATCATGCCTCACTACCTTCTATGCTTTACTGCTCAATTTTTCATAGCCGTCCACATCAATTTTGTAGAGGTTCTTCATACAAACCCCAATCCTCTTGACCTTTCATGTGGCTTTGTGACGAAGGAATGCCTTTCGTTCACTGAAAACCACATCATATCCAAGATCCTCCAACATAGCAACTGAGACTAAATTCTTTTTCAAGCCTGGTACATGCATGAAATATTTTAATATGAAATTTTTACCTGACTTTCTATGGAAAGTAATTGTACCAATCTCGATAGCGTTATGCCTCCCATCATCACCCATCTTGATGTGCATCTGAAGATCCTTCTCCTCCAAGCTACTAAAGAGTTATTTCCCGTCATGTGAAAAGATGCTCCAATATCCAAGTACCACATATATCCCATCACATTTGACGTCGTGCATACGATGAGAGAGAAGTCCAACTCAAACTGTGAGGCCAAAGCTTCACCAGTTGTAGCTCCTGGATCCTTGTTTTTATTGTTCTTCATTTTGATTTTCTTGAGCTTGTCCTTGAGTGCCAATTTTTTGTGGTCATTGCTTCTTTCAAACAGATCTATCTAGGCCTTCCACATAACATATGGAGTTTTCTTTCCATGGAGACTTGAGACAATGTGATGTTGAACTCCCTCTAACAAGATCCTCCTTGACTTTGCTACCTTCTTTTGCCATGCATCAAGAAGTTGGGCATCTGTTGCTGCGGGCTTGGGAATACCATTATCTATGAATTCCTTCAACCCATTGTCCTCCAACAGTGCCTCCATCATTTATGTCCATGCAATACAATTCGAACTGCCCTCGAGTGCATATTTGAGTCTCAAGCCATTGAAATACATCTTGATCCACTTATAGCTCCAAAGAAAGTACTTGCAAATTTGCATATTTTTCAACACAAACTCAATTTCTTCTCCACTATTGTGATTCATGGTGCTTTGATACCATGTATAAAATCTCTAACACAACTGTAATACCATGTAAAAATTATATCAATGGACTCAATCTGATCATGCAATGTACTCAAGCAAGATATTGAATCCTTCTACAAAATCTGTGGAATATAAATCACGATCGCTCAATCACATGAAAGTAATAGAAAGAAGTAAATTAATACACAACAACAGATATTCCTGGGGAAATAAATTGCTCAAAACCCCTCCATATTTATTGTATAATCAACCAAGGAATCATGAAACAATACAATGTATTTGTGATCACCACAACCTCATACACTCTACCAATTTCTTCACACTGATCTAGGCAAAATTGCACAAACACATAGCCAATTATTAGCCTACCCTTAGCCTACCCTATTTACGCAATCCCTAGAAAATTAAACCCCTATTAATTAGGAAATTCATCCTTCCTTGATTTCACAATTCATCATGGGATTCCCATGGTTTTATAACTACACCTGAGTAGTTTTCCTAAAATACAACTGATAGTTTACTTGCCTTGAAACTTTGTCTCAACTAGGTATCCACCATAATTAACATGCATGCAGCTATAAATAGTGAATCATCAGTTACTGGGTAGATCACTACTGATGAATTAAATATATTTTAATTCACCTGATCTTCCACTAGCTCATCAAACAGTTTGAACTAGTTAAACTGATTTTAACTCAATTATTATGAGTTAATTGATCCCACCCACACTACACTAGTGCTACAACTACAACTAAACCCTGTTAATAATAGAATCACTCTACATGCCTATCCTTAGACCCTCAAATCGAAATTCTTGAGCTAACTAAGTCTATCACACTTATTAACTATTACAAGTTGTTATGAGATAAGATTACAATTTATTTTCCAATTTATTTAATAAATTGGTTGCACACTAATGTATCGCTAGGACACATCACTGTGTGACCTGTGATCCCACACTAGTGTGCATGTTGCATTTTCTTGTTGAATTTCAACAATTATGATGTAGTGTCCAAAAATGAATCATTAGATTTAAAAATAAAATATTTTTGAATAAATATAAAATTTTAAAAATTAAAAAATTAGTCAATTCATTGTGTTTTATACACTTTATTTAAATTATGACAAGAATTTAGTTTAATATTATTGTACTTTTATATGTGACTTTAAATAATATTGGTATCACATGATTTAAATATTTAATAATATTTCTTTTCTTAATTATGGGAAGAAGTCAAAGAGGTAGGTTCACATTGAACTTATTTTCCCAACACATAACAACATACACTTCTCATTTTTATTTTTATTTTAAAGTTGGCCTAATTTTATACTATACAAAAATAATACATGCATATGTGATCGAGGTTTTCCATAATGGAAATTATTCATTAACTAATTATCCAACCAAATAAGAAAATAGACCATAAAATTCTGAAAATATATCTTAGCAAACCCAACGATGTCATATAGAGAGCTATATTGACTCAAAATTGTTAAAAAATAAGTAATTAAGTAGCATAACTGAAAAACAAAGTTAAAAAGAGACATACGAACATAGACAAATGAAGATAAAATATGAGGACCTAACTAAGGGGAGGCCACTTGTACTTTTCCTTTTCTTAGACTTCAATCCTTCAACTCATTCTCTATGATGAAAGGATTGGAGCTAGTTCTCTTAGAGGTGGATGTACTCAAGAGCTCCGAAATTTCCTCCTCGTTATTAAATCCTTCATCATAAAATCTGAAGGTGAAACTAAATAGTGAATTTAGACTCCAATATTTGAAGTATCTCAATTAATTTAGGTCCATAAAATTTCTTATCTTCTAGAGTAATGGAAACTGAAGTTTTGACCTATCAGTAAAACTACATCGATATAAAGACCTTGGAATCCCTAGACTAGGAGAACTTGATATCGTCAACCTGACTTTGAAACTCATAATTAATTTATTGGGATAAGGTTTGTTGTTGCCTCTACTTGAGATAGTTAATGGGGGTTTCAATTTCATCTTGAATTTTAGGATATGGATTTTGTTGGAAGCACTTCATGAATTGTCTTATAGCTCTCTCAACCCTAGTGCAACAAGGGTACAAGGAGGTCCTCCTATGCAATTGCCTATGCCCCATAAGAATTTGGTATACCCCCATCTTACATGACTTGGGAACCTCTAGAGGAAGCATAACAATGACATAGTTGATATAATAAAAAACCACATAGATCGCTTAAGTTGAACATTCAAAAAGTTCATTATTTGTATAGGAACCCACAAACGCATGAAGCAAAGGAGGTAGTGTAAGTGCCACCCAAAGAGAATTCCAAAAAACCAGGGGAAGTAACCCTCACATAGAAAAAATAAAAATAAATTAACCCCACAATACTTGTAGTTCCTTGAAAAAGAAGCAGACAAGTGGAACCAAACACCAACTACCCATAAAATGGTAAAGATAAAGGCACAAAAGCTTAGGGGCCTAGCAATATCAACTGTAAAAAAGTGAACTGGAGGAATTAGATCATAACTATTACTTGAAACAAACCTATGCTCGGAGCAAATCCTGCTTAACCAAGCTTGCCCATTCCCTTACATAATTTTAGCTAGACAAGCCATTTCCCAACCAAATGACATCATAACCCAACATGTCTCGCCATCATTAGTGTTTTTGAGCAATGATTCACCATTATCGAAATATCTATAAACTATTGTGGATGTTCCACTAGAATAATTTGTCAAAATGGAAAGAAAGAAATAAAAAAACTTATAATTAATGAATAATATATACATTAAAACAACTTGTTTTATATATTATATATATTATAAAGAAAATAAGAAAATAAATTAATATTAAGAAAATAAATTAATAGTTAATATATATATATATATATATATATATATATATATATAAGTTACATTATTTTATTTTTAATAGAAAAAATAATATTCTAAAAATATGTAAAAGAAAAGAATAAAGAATAAAATAGAATATATATATATATATATATATATATATATATATATATATATATATAGCAAGGAAATTTTAGTATATAACGTATAATAATTCACTTAAAATGAAAACAAAATTAGATTCTTCAATTTTTAAAAGAAAAAATAATTATGAATAATTATTTAACATAAATATTTTTTTGTTTTTAATAATTATTTTTTTCTTTTGAAAATTGAAGATTGTTAAAAAAAAATACTAAGAAGAAGAGTATATACATGCAAATATGGAATTTATAAGAAATAATAATATACATATATGAATATAAATATGAATATATTTATATAGCTAGTTTATATCCATTTTAATTTTGGATCTATTAAGCACCAAGAGGGATCAAATCTTTCGAGGAGAAAAGAGGTTTTCACCTTCATAGATTTGATCCCTTGGGGCACTTGGTAAATTACGAGTCAAGATGGATCTAATATGGTTTAATAATTAATTTTATTTTTTTATTTTACTTTTATTTTTATACAACGTATTTCCCATACTAATTTGGAACCTCTCTTTGGAACAAGAATCACTTCATCTATATATATATATGGGAGACTTGTTGTCTTTAGAGCATATGTTAGAGGAGGAGACCTTTATGAATTTTAACCAAGGAAAAAACCTATTTTTGAGGTGAGTACCTGTACGGGTTTGATGAAGACATAAGAAAGAGTCTAGCTTATACTTTGGTAAGGGGAATTTCAAAGATAAAAAAGGATCAAGGAAGAGACATTCTAGGAGAAAATCAAGGGTGTTAATCCCTCATTATCGAGGTTCTTATAGTAACTCAATCCCCTCTCTCAATCTCTCAATTCCCATGGGTTTGGGAGCCAAATCAATTAATTCCTCAAAAAATTAATTAAGTAAATATGATCTAAGCACGGTTTTAGTGCAAGAGATGATGAGAAAAGGAGATATTGTATGTGTTATGTTGAATTTTTTGTTGAATGGTTGATATATTTTGGTGATTAATGTTACTATTTTTTTGAGAGGTATTCTCTTTAGTTGGAAGGATGGTATTAGGCTAAATCACTCCTTTTCCACTCCTTAGATTTGTTTACTAAGGTGGAGAGAAAGTTCTTTGGGAAGGTCTACAACATTCTTAATATAAATGGGTCATATGATGATAATGTTTCATTTGGGAAGAAGGTTTTCAATTTCTCTTTTGATGGTTCCTAATTTGATTTATTGTACAAATAGTAAATTCACATTGCATGGAGAAAATATTTGGGGTTTCTCTACCCATTTTTATCCTTTAATTAATTTATTTTACAACCTCTTTGGATCCAACAAGTCTTATTAACCTGGTTCTCATGGAAATTAATCTCGCTTGGGTGAATAATAAATATAGGATGGTGGCTATATCAAAGAGGTTATATTAGTTGCTATGAAACATGGAATTATGTGGAGAGTTTGGGAAGTTTTTAACTTAGGTAGGAAAAAACAGGTGTTTAGACCATTTTTCCATTATGTTAGGGTTTGGTGAAGGTGTTAATAATCCCAAGGAACCTTTCAAACTCAATATGTGTTGGTTGTTGATAGATGAATTCAAGGAATTGGTAATTTCCTTGTGTAAATATTATGATCTATATCATGAATGATCAACTTGAAATCAATTGGTTTTTGTATTAGAACATGTTAATGAATTAGTGGTGGCTTGGTTAGTGGAAAACATCAACAAAGAGGGGCCCTTATGAAGGAGGTAAATGGGATATTGACGAAGACCCCTTGATCAGTTTCTAGCTAGCAAGATATCCATGGGAATTAAGAAAATTAAGTTTCTATTGTGCTTGGCTGGCTAACATGTCCCTCCTTCCTCCACATAGCATGCTAACACACTCCTTCTTTTCGGGAAGATTTTACTAACATGCCCCATGGCCTGGGAGATCATGATATCTAGCTAAACCACCCAGGGTTCACTTAAAAACCCAAAATTACCAGCAAAAAACATAAAATAAGGAAATAAATGCAAACCAAGTATCAATGCTCCTACCTAGAACTAATAGAAATTCGAATGGCTTCCTGGTGTGCTCGCAATCATTCCAAAAATGTATACTACTTTCTCTCTCCAAAGCACTCTCACAAACTTCAAATGGTCAAAATGAGGGTCTTCTTCCGTTCTTTTAGTCACTTTGGAGGTATGACTCATCTCAGCTAGTCTTCAATTTTGGAGCAATTCATTCTTGTTTTGTTTAAACACACACCAGCTCACTATTCTATCAAATTTTACATATGCTCTCATGATCTTTTAGTTTTTTATGCAGAATTGACCATCTTTGACTGCATATTAGCATATTCTTTTTTGGTATTTTTTTCTTGCTCTTAAACTGAAAAACCCCTTAGTTAATTTATTTGGTCTCATAAAAATCCTACGAAGAAGATTTCATTAATTCTTTTTATCTCCTTTTCTCACTCCCTAAACTAAAAAAAAACATATCGGTTTTTCTTCATCTAGCCAATTAAACTTTCACAAAGAATATCTAGTTTACTTTGTCTCCTCATACTCTTAAAAAAATGAGGAAAATTTCTATTAAGCATAGGTTTTGATGAGCTCCATCATTAGACATATTTGGAGGGGTTAATAGTCACCTTTTTTCCTTCTTAGATCTCTTTTTCTTGCATTTTTATTATTATCTGGTTTTATGATGCTATTATAGGTGGTGATTAAGGCTAACATACTCTGAGTGCCTAATATAAGGTTGAGTGAAGAAAATCATGAATTATTAATCCTTTTTATAAGGATTTTATCATAAAGACTCGGAGGAGACAACAAAAAGGAATTATAGGCAATAGAAGGATCCCAAGGATTCTCTCCAGCAATTCAAATTCCAGACGCAACCAAGAAACTCAAAGAGGAAGTGCACCCAATAAAGTGGACTCAATCACCATTTTCTAGGGAGTTGTTGTTAGCTGCCTTGTAGAATAAATAGAGCATAACTAGAGCTAGGAAGAGTTATTCTATTCTAGTCTCGATTCCATTCAAAACTATTGTTGTTAGCTGTTGAGATTTTTATCCTATTCAATGATCAAAATTTAAGAGACATATGAAGTTATTATTTTATGAAATTATTAGACTGATTTCATTTGATTGATTTAAGTTTCAGAGGGCTATGATCTTGGGTTAGGGCCCAATCCATGTGCCCCAACTTCTCCATTGTTACTATCTTTTCCTTTCATGTCATTTAGCTAGTTTGCTAGTATTTTTATTGATGTTTTAGTTCACTTCCCATTCTCTTTTGTTGTAGATTGAATCTGCTTACAAAGTGGTAGAGTAGTTGATAAAATCCATAAAGCTGTGAGGTTAGCCTTCCCCTCTCAACTCTCTCAATAGAGCTCAAGGAGGGTAGACCTTTTCCCACAGACCAAAAATACTTTCTTGCTTATGATTTCTTGGAAATAGATTAGATCAGTGCTTGCATCCTCATGAACAAATTGTTTGTCTTTCTTGCATAAACAGACAGGTTGATAATAGGTACAGGCAACATAGCCCAGAGGGAAGTTCTCCAGCACCTCTTGCTTCATCCCCCATCTCCCTTCCATCTCTGTTGTTATGCTCTACGCACTGCTATTACACTATGTTTTTTCCCACTTATTCTCACTGCCTTCCCCTTTTTATGAAAAACAGGTGAAAACCATTCAAAACCACCGAAAACTTGACCTCCGCCTTTGCTCCTCGAGACTCCTGCCACCATACGTCGCACTTTGCAATTCACAACATTTAACGTTTACCTTGAACACTTACCGCTTGTTCCTTGCGATTGTGATATTGCGAAATCAAAAATCGCAATTCGCACCGCTTACCTTTTGCCTTGAAGACTTACCGCTCTCCTTCGCTGATTGCCTACCTTATTCCTTTGTTCTATTGGTCACCATCATCGGACTCATTTTAACACAAAAACACTTGAAAACCATTTAAAACCTCACCTCTACCTTCCTCCTCGAGACTCCCGCCACCGTACGTCACACTTCGCAAATTGCAGCATTTAACGCCTACTTTAACACTTACCGCTCGTTCGTTGTAATTGTGATATTGTGAAATCACACTTCACACCATTTACCTTTTCTCCCTTAATGCTTACCACTCTGTTAGGTCCCTGCAATTTTTTAGATTGGCAAGATCAAATTGAACAAGGGTAACATCAAACCAACTTTGGAGTCCTAGGATCTAGCCTTCCTAGACTCAGAGAGGGCTCTCTCTCTATTTGTATAGAAGATGTAACTTGATTAGATTTAGGGTGTTGATTTTAGGCTAGTTAAGTGATAGGGTTGTTTGTTTTGTTTTGTTTGGTTGTGTTTCTTGTCAAGTAGAACAGATAGAGTAAGAGAGGTTTAAACCATTGGGTTGTGGGGCCTGTGAAAGGCTTGAAAAGTAAAATAATGAATCAAGGGTGTTTCATAGGGCAAGTTAACAAAGCCAAATGGATCTCAATAGCTTGTGTGGGAGTGAAATGAACATCAAATTGTGAACTTAGTAGGTTTAAATGGCAATTAAGAATCCTTTAAAATATACTAAAACAAGAAGATTCTTTAAGATCACTATGTTTAAGAAAGAATCAAAGGACAGGGCGCACCATAAACTTCTTTTACCTAACTTTACCAAGTAAACTTTAAAACAACAATCCAGCAAACCCTCGAGAGAAGGGAACTCATAAATTCTTGATTTTTTCACTTTTAGAGAAAGAAAACATTCAAGATAACACATTAGTAATGATCAAAGAGCATGGAACTCCTAAGTTTCTTCAATCGAAGTATAAAAGATCTTCAAAGTGACTATTTAAGATGGACTAAAGGACAGGGAAAACCACAAACTTCTTTAGCCAAACCCTAATTAGAAAACTTCAATGAAAAGGCCTTAAAAACAATGTTTAAGCTACACCAAAGGACAGGGCATAGCATAAAATTATTTGGCTTGACTCCATTCAATCATTTTTAAGACAAAAATCATAAGTGGAATCAAAGAGCAATTAATAATTCTTCAATCATACCTAGCAGAGGAAAAGATCTAAACAACAGAAGGTAGACAGAATCAAGGTGCCTCTCAATAGCATATCTTAATATAAATTTTTTACTCTCTTCTAATGGAAAGATGAAAAATATGGAAAACATAAGAAGACAATAACTAAATTGGAATAAAATCACCATTTAACAAAGTCAATGAATCCTACAAATGTTCTTGCTCCATTATCATTTAGTCCAAGACAATTACAAACCTCTAAAGCCAAAAAACTCTTCACCTCTCAATGTCTATGTGATTTTCATCTCAACAATAAACCAACAACATAATGAAGCTTACATGTAGTATTTAACTGCAAAATGATGAAGTAAACCCTAGCTAGGGTTTTAGAAGTCATTAATTACACATTTAAGTCACTTTGACCATTGAGACCATGCAAGGCCCAAGGAAAAATATCTAAAACACATTTATGGAAAAAATAACTCCTAACATAACTATTTGAGATAATTTGGAGAAAAAGTTGACTTTAAGGCCTCAAAATATCTTTTGCAATAACTCCTAGCAAGGGCACAACTCCAAGGTATAGGGGCGTAGTGCCAGGTCAATGGTGCAGTGCCAAGACTTGAAAAATCACTTGTTTTGCAACTGAGTTTTGGAGGCCTTCTCGGTGTCCAAATGAGCTCCATGATAGCTCATTAGAAATCCTATCATGTCTAGTTTCCAGATCTTTCTTTACTTTCAATATTGGTGCCCATTTGACTAGTCAAAAACCATTCTTCCCAAGACTGCCAAGGGCACAACATCAGTGTTGAAAATAGGGTAGACAAGTGTTTTTTTGGTGATTTTTGGCCCTCTTGATGGACCAATTTTGCTCCAAATGACCTGAAAGTTTCTCAGGATGATTTCCATGGCATGAGGAACATGAAAATGATGAGTTTTTTCCATTTGAGTGCCCCAAAAAAGAGCGCAGCACTAGTGGCACTGCGCGTTTGGCCCTTTTTCTACTAGTCAACTCTAAAAAAAAAACAATTTGCACCAAGTGCCAAAATTTGGAATTTAGCTTGTTGATCATGATTGGGATGCTTGGAGGGATACATCAGCAAGGATATTCAATTTTTTCTTCTCCTTTGCCACATTTAGGGCTTGAATCTTTGCAAGGGCTCTTTTGAGCTTGGCCCTTGCAATTATGTTCCTCATGGCATAATGCTTTGCCATCTTCTTTTGCATGTAAATGTCTCTTTTTGCTTTCCCAAGTTGAACCTCTAGGTGCAGGTTTTCCCTCTCTAGCCAAGATTCTCTATCATAGCTGATTTCCATGGAAATCAACTCACTTGGAGTGAGATGCTCTGCCAATTCTGTCTCTTTCTCTCTTTCCCGGGCTAGAGCCTTCTTCAACCCAATTGTCCTTGGCCTCTTCCTAGGAAGTTGTTCTTCCTCATTCTCACTATCATAAAGAGTGCCCAAGGTCTCATCTAGCATAGCCTTGGCCTTTCCGACCTCTTTCCGAGCACTGATTGCCCTGACCTCACTGATGGCTTTCTCTGTCTCTATCGTTGGTTTTCTAACTCAAGGAAATTTATCACATTCTTAGCCCTACCAATATTAGTTTGTACCTTACTAATATTGGAATCCTTGCTCTTGAGCAGCATTTTGGTGATCCTCTCCTCATCCTCATCCTCAAGGTCAATCAGTTGAAAATCTTGTTCAGTTTCATACATATCCTCCTCTTCAATAATGACTTGCTCTACAACCTTTTCCTGACCGTTATCAAGTTGTTTTGTTGAAGATTATTTCAAGGCCCCTTCCACAATATGTGGAGAAAACACCTGCCTGTGGCATATTTAATAGGTCAAAGGAAAAGGCTCTATTTCAATCATCTCAATGTCATCTTTCTCACTGCTCTCTTCACTGTTGGATGCTCTGGTGTCATGAGATGAGGGTGAAGGGATGTTCATCATGAGGTGAAGGAATGTGAGTGGATGGTGATGTGGAAGGGTTATCATGGGGTGAAGGAATGTGAGTGAGTGGAGATGTAGGAAAAATAGGAAGTGATGGAAAAGTAGGAGTGGGAGGATGAGATGAGAAAGGTATATCTTGTTGATGACGACCTTGTGGAGTAGTAAAAACCTCATTGGAAATGAAGGTCTCCCATGGAATTCCTTTCTGCTGTAGTTGGTGCATAACCACCATCTTGATAAGTGAGTGATGGAATAGGCTCTACATTTGCCGAGGATAATCTCTCTTTTGCACTATGTAGGCCATTTTATCAATGCTTCAGAAGAGGTAATATGGTATATGAAACATCCTCACTCTGGTGAAATGCATAAGAAGTCGGATATGGTATGAGTAGAAGTGGGAGAATCTTCCCTCACATGTGAAATAATTCATGATTATCCTCATCATGGGTGCATATCTATCAAGCAGATGTGAAAAAGGAAATATGGACTTGTGGTGATATTTATACCTAGGTTTTAGATATGGCTCAAAGTAACTCATGTCTAGGTTTTCTTGCTTGAACCACTTTTATTCTACACTTGGTATTCATGTAGCATTTGCAATGGCATCTGTAGACAACTCAAAGGTAACCCCAGCAAGATTAACTTGTTTGGTATGAAAATTGATAATGAAAAGTATTGTTAGCTCAGGGTGGTTTGTACTTACTGCACCTTCTCACAAAATTCAAAGCAACCCATGTGTTTGAAGCATGAAACAATAAGAGGAGATGCCATGAGCTCCTTTGTATTGATGGGTTCAAATATGTTTATCTTTTCTCCCTTGTGATCATGCCTCCTTGGAATTTGGGCTTCACCACCACTGCCTCTGTCTCCTCCTGCAAAAATTTTGAAAACTTTTATTTTTAGAAACCCTTGGGCTGATGTGAAATGAGATGAAAGACAATAATGAAATGACAACCTTGCAAATGAAGGGAATGAGTGAATGAATGGAATGGCTGTGAAATGGGAAAAGTATCTCAATGACAACCTTCACAACAATATAATCACCCTTGTTTATACTGATACTCTTTATAGGTAGATGAAGCAATGGTAAAATAGTGATTTCAAGCCTAAGATTTAGGGTTTCTTCTTAGGGTTTCATTCCATTCAATTAATAATTATCAAATAGCTTTAAAAATAGGGCTATGGTAGGTACTTACCACTTAAGATTTTCTTGGAGAACCTTTCACAAAGAGTTGAAAGAGATTTGGAGTGATTTGAGTGGTTTTAGGGTTTGGAAATATTTTCTGTCCAAGCACGTAGTGCCAAGGCTAAGGGCGCAGCGCCAAGCCTGAGCGCAAAACGCTAAGTAAAATGAGCAGAGGGCCTATCAGGTAAGAGTGCAACATCGCTCCCAGCGCACAACGCCTTCACAAAACGTATGTGGGGGGGGGGGGATGCCAAGGGCGTAGTGCCCAATCCCAGGCACGCAACGCCAAGAAAATTTTCCCAAATTTACTTAGAAAACTCACAAATTCTTCTCCTCTGAAACTTATAATGCTTTGCAAGGCAACAATGATTCATTTTAAGTGTTAGATGGGCTTTTATAGACTTACGGATTTAATTTAACTTTGCAAACCCACTTTCTAATGTTTAAAGTCCCTTTTCCTTTCTCACTAACCTTTTTACACTTTTTTGCATTGAAGGTGACTGAAAGCATTGAATTGGATTTTCTTTTGATCATTGAGGCATGAAAATTTCCTTTTGACCACTTTAGGATGATTACACATAGCAGCATCTTCAAAATCCTCTTTTGATTCCACCATGGAGTTCAACTCATCTTTTTACCTTCTCTCATCACTTTCTTCAAAAACCTAGGTGTCTGCAGCTCTTTTATAGCAATCATCAGTGTTGTCTTCTAAGTTCTCTATAGCCCTTTCAAGTTCATTCATTTATGTCCAGTTCACCTCACCTTTTCCATATTTCATCAATATTTTCTGATATACTTTCTTCATGTTTGGCCTTGTGTGCTTCCTCCATTTTGTTTTCTGCAAGTGATCACTGTTTTGGCACTCAACTGGACCATCAAGTGTATAAACCTAATTATCTAGAAGACCAAGTGTTTCATCTTTCCTCTGCTATAAGTTGTTTTCATTCAGGAGTAGATAGTCTACCTTATCAGTACCTTCTGCTGACACAACTTTCAACACTCATGCAGAAGTGCTGAACTTTGTCATTTTCTTACTTGCAGACTTTGAACTAAAAAGATAATATTCTTTGGAAACCTTTTAGGCCTTTCTTGAATAACCATGTCTTGAAATTATGTTACATCTGACCCAGATTCTAGCAAAGGAAAAGTATTGTTTAAAACATCCAAATATTACCTTAAACAATGTAAACCCCTAATGACCTAGTGGGAGGGTTCTTTGACCTGATCTTGACTGAAATTTGGCTTGGATATTTTCATGTGAAAATAGAGTATTGGTATAGGTTATTATGCCCAAAGGGATATTGGAATGAGTCATCACTAGGAAACCCTGGATGGAAGATGGAATCTATTGACAGGGGAAAAATGGGGCAATGAGGTTATAGGCAGTGAAGAAGGATGAAAATGACAGGTATAAACTCATAAGGAGTTTTTAGGAGCAACAGGGTGACCATGAAATGGAAAACTGATAGAATAGTGAAAAAGTTTCTATAAGGATAATGAAGGCAGTGCGATTTATGAAACTCAAGATATTCAAGGAATATTGTTTTCAGAAAGCTACATACATCTTATAGTCATCTAAAGATAGCAAAAAATACTGATGACTAACAGTGGCTCCACCTGGGGAGGGAAGCTCCTTTCAAGAGGTGTCAAGAACCTTAGATCTATGATTTTGCAGATGATATGCCTCACATGCTTGCTAATTTCTTTCATTTTGCAATGCTGATCTTGTTGCTTCTCCTTGAACCTGTGATCTTAAAATCTGAAAAAACATGACTGCTTTAATATCAACTCTACCTACCCATCATACTTTTCCTAACATTTTTTCTTCGTTTAGGTGCACTGGGATTGGCAAACCCTTGACATCGTTTTCTTTTGAAAGAATAAAAAAATATCTATGTCTACCCTTATAACTTCCAAGAGCTCAGATTAGGCTAATGAGCTCTTTTATTCTCTACCTAATCTACTTATCTGTCAAGGTTAAATAGTTTGACATATCTTCATTCTCTAATCTACTGACATGAAATTTAAAACATGAATAAATCAAGGTTAAGAAGTTTCATTAGCCATGGGCTGTGGCATCTTGGACAATATGCACATAGATTATTTTGAAAAAAAGTAAAACCAAAAACTGAGGGTTGTGATTTGGAGTTTGTCATTCATCCCTCTCTTTTCTTCTTTGGTTCAGATTTGAGCTTTAGGAACCAATATCTTTTCCTAACCTAGTATAATGATGAGCCAAGTTTGAATGGTTTGGATAATCTTCATTTTTTAACTTATCAATGTAAATTTAAAACATGTTCAATCATGGTTAGGTTGTATGACTGGAAAATACTTTTTTTCTTCAAAATTAATGGCATTTGGACTAGCACACTTTTAGACACACACACACACACACACACACACACACACACACACACATATATATTTGGTATGGGGCTTTACCTCTTCTTTTTATCTGCCCTCTTTTTCTTCTTTTCTTTGTTTTTGTATTTTCATTTTTCTGATCTTATATTCAAGCAATGTTATGTACAATGAACAAAGCTTTAAACTAAGAACTTCAACAAAAATAATTCTTGAGCATCCTTCCATTGACAGAACCTCCAAATAACTCTGTTCCATCCATTTCTTGTAGGAAGAATGCATTGTTACCTCTAACTAAATGGATGATGTATGGACCTTTCCACAAATTTTGAAAATTTTCCATGCGTGCCTTTGCCCTCTCTTCTTGAATCCCATTTTAGTACTTTGTCTCCAATCGAGAAATCATTGGCCTTAATCCTCTTGTCAAAAATCTTCTTGATGCTTTCTTGCACTACTTGTGTTATGTTATATACTTCTTCTCTTGATTGTTGCAATTGAATGGTTTGGTTCAGCCTCTTTTGTATATCATTCTCCTCTGATTGTACTTCTTGAATAAGTCTCATCATTGGAATTCCAAAGGATGTTGGAAAAACTACATCCATGCCATACACTAGTTGATAGGGAGACATGTTAATGGATTTCTTTCTTTTTAATCTATCAGCCCATAGTGCATGCACTTGTTTTCTATGCCATGACTTTTTGTTCTCTTCCAGCAACTTCTTGATGATGTTTACCAGGATTTTTTTAGAGGACTCAGCCAACCCATTACCTTGAGGGTAATAAGCTGTAGAATTCCCTAATGTAATCTGATATTTGTGGTAAAAGTCCACCATTCTCTTTGATTTAAATGCAGCAACATTATCGGTGATAATCTTTCTAAGACAGCCAAATCTAGACAAGATGTGATTTTCAAGGAATTTGATGATAACTGAGTCAGTGGCAGTCCTTGAAGGGATGGCTTTTATCCATTTGGTGAAATATTCAGTTGCCGTGAGGATGCATTTGTGTTGGGCAGAGGAGGCAGGGTGGACTTCTCCAATGAAATCTAAACCCCATTGTTGAAAAGGAGTTTCAACACTGATAGGGTGCAAAGGCAAAGGCATTAGTTTTCTCTTTCCGTCAAAGATTTGGCATTTATGACAAGTTACTACTAGCTTGTGGATATTAGGGAAAAGAGTGGGCCAATAGAAGCTAGCTCTAAGGATTTTTTTAACAGTGGTTTTCCAATAGAGATGACCTCCACATTCTCCTTCATGAAACTCATGCATGATTCTATCTGCATCATCTTCAAATAAAAATTTAAGCAGGATACCAAAAAATTGTTTCCAATATAAAGCTTTATCTAAAATGAAAAAATTTACAGCCTTTAGTTTCAAGAACCTAGCCTTTGTTTTGGACAAAACAAGAGGAGAATTCAGATTAAAAAGCACATGTAATATATCAGCATACCAGAGTGAGTTCAAAAATGCTTCTTCAAAGGGTGGAGTCGCCAGCTCCTCTTGTTCATCCAAGGAATTTATCATGTTTATGTCTAGTCCTTGAAAGTTTGCTTCATCCATCCATCTGGCTAGTCCTTTCCCTTTGATCAATTTAGTGGGCTTGATTTCTAGATCATACTCTAAGATGAAAACAATCCACTTACCTCTTTTACCATCACGATCCTGAGTTAGTATGTCCTTAACCATTGCATGAGGAACAAAATCAATGACATGTGAATGCAAGATGTAAACTTTGAAATATTTTAAGGCTTTGATTAAGGAAAAAGTTTGTTTCTCCATAATGTTATATTTCAGAGCTGCATCTCTTAGTGCCTTGCTGAAGAAAGCTATGGGTTGTTCTTGTCCCATTATGTTCTTTTGTAGCAATACTGCATCAATTGTGTGTTCTGATGCAACTGAGAAGATGAAGAAGTCCTGGGTAAAGTCAAGGCTGATTAGAACTGGTGTTTGGGTAAGTGTTTGTTTTACCAGTTCAAAGGATTGCTTTTCTTCTATGGTCCACTTGACTCCTATTTCCCTTTTCAGCATGTTTGTAATGTTTCTTATGAGTTCTGCAAGGTTTGGTATGAACCTTCTTAAGAAGTTGATCTTTCCAATGAAAGATTGCAGCTCTTTGATGCTTCTAGGATGGTTGATCTGCGATATTCCCTCAATCCTCTTTGGGTCTATCTTGATTCCCTCTTTAGATATGATGTGGCCTAAATTTTTCCCTTCTTGAAGGCCAAACATGGTTTTTTTGAGTAAACAGTGATGTCATCAAGGTATATCACAATGAAGTAGCCTATCTCTTTGGAAAAAGCAATGTCCATGGCTCTTTGAAAAGTGGCCCCCACATTCATTAACACAAAAGGCATTTTGACATACAGGAAGGTGCCCTAAGGTGTAGTAAAGGTGGTTTTGTGTTGATCCCTTGGAAGTACTAGCACCTAATTATACCCTGAAAAACCATCAAGAAAAGATATTCTTTTGGAACCTACTACCCTTTGTAGTATATGATCCATCTTAGGTAAAGGGTAGTTGTCTTTCAGGGAGGCCTTGTTTAAATTTCTGAAGTCTATGCATAGCCTAATTTCCCATGTTTTCTTCCTTACTGACACAAGGTTTGAGACCCATTCTAAGTATCTGAGTGGGACTATTATTCCAGCATCACACATCTTTTTTAATTTCTTTCTCAACTAGAGGAATTAGGATAGGGTTTATCCTACGCAAACTCTACTTGAATGGTTTCTAGTTTTCCTTGAGAGGAATCTTGTGTTGAATGATGTTTGTGTCATATGATTTCAAGTCCTCGTAGCCCCATGCAAACACATCCTTAAATTATTTGAAAAGCTCAATGCATTTCTATTTTATAAGAGTTGGTAGTTTTTTGGACAGCTTTATCATTTTAGGTTCTTCTTCACTGCCTATGTTGCATTTTTCTACATCGGTTTTAGTGGATTCCATTTTAGGCTTCCTAGAAACATCATTGAAATCGAAAAGCTCTTCTAAGGGGACAAGTCATCTTGGAAATAGAATGTCTTTGTATTGCAATACCTCAAGGTCCCTCTTGTCTGAATCTTCACACAATTCTGCCTCATGAGGGTTTTCAAGCAGATTTATATCAACAGCATAAGGTGGCTCTGTTTTGTGTGTTTGTTCTTCATCAGGGCAGTCCTCTTCATGATTTGAGTCTAGTTTTGGCATTTCAAATTCATTTTTTGATTGTAGGAAGTCTTCAATGTGTTTGTCACCTTCAAAAACCTGCCAATAATCTATTTTATCAAGTACTGTAGGCCTCCTTTTGACCTTTACTATGTATTTCTCATTTGCATGAGGTAGTTGGCAAGTGCTGGCAACAAATGCCAGTTCATTTGCAAGGATGTTTTGAGCTTTTGGGATAGAGGTAAGTTCATATTTTTCAAAAATTTTCGGGAGGTATAAGGCAACATTTATATATTCTCTTAGCCTAGTGTTTTTGGCTAAATAATCTCCTTTGATTTGCCTAATGATTAGCTCAGAATCTCCCTGAACATAAATATTCTTAGCTCCTAAACTTTTCAACAATTGTAACCCTAAGAGAAGAGCTTCATACTCTGCAACATTGTTTGTACATTGAAACCAGTTTTTAAGAGTGACCTTCATTGGTGTTGTGTATCCAAACACATGTTCCTGAACCAACTTTGCCACAAGAGCCATCAAACCTCATGTTCCAAAGAGTTTCAAGTTCATAATCGCTATTATGTTGTTATTCATGGCTGCTAGGCTTTTGACTATTAGGTTCTTAATTTTGTGTTTGGTTTGATTGTCTTAACAGGTTTAGCTCTTCCTATTTTTCAGCTACTTTTTCATTAAGGTCATATTCATTGTACAAGATAAATGATTCAAGGTCTGAATGTATAGAATAGAGAGGGGTGTTCTTTGGTTTATCTTGGTTGCTTACCATGTATTTCATGTGAGATTCTCTGTATATTATTCTTGTTTGGTTAAAGACTGGGATGGTAGCATAAATCATGTCCATTTGGAGGGTTCCTTGGAGTTTGGCTCCCCATGATCTAGATAAAAGAATGCCATACTTTGGGGGAATGTCATCCACTACAATGTCCATGACTAGGCTCTTGGCTGTTATTTGTGCCAGATTGATACACAGATCTTTGATTAGACCCAAACATTTAACTCAACTTGAATCAAAAGAGTATAAGTCTTTGTAAGGTCTGGTTATTTCAAGGCCTAATCTTTCCATCACTACTTTTGACATGAGGTTGTGTGAAGCACCAAAGTCTAGCATGGCATTGTGTAAGATTTTGTCATGAATGTTCAAAATGACATAGAATGGAGGCACAACTCCCTCTTGGAGCTTTCCATCTAACTCTAGTCCAAACAACAACTCTAGTTTTTCATCAGTTAGATTTAGTATCGGTGTCATTTCCTATGTTTAAAGCCCTCAAAATTTGATATCTATATACATTTTGAGTCACTAGTTCAGTAAGGGGTATGGTTATTTTCATTTTGGCAATTTCACTCTCAATACTGAATGGTTTTTGTGTTCTTGGAAGAGTTAGATCAATTTTACCATACATGGTCTTTTCAGCAACTTTAGCTTGCTGAGTTTTATTAGGAATGTCAGTTAAAGAAGCTTTTTCAGGGCCACTACTTGCTGTACTAGGGCAACGTTGGTCACCATCATGTTGGCTGATTTTTTATTTATTTTATCAGGATTCTTAGCCATTATGTTGGTATTTTCTATTGTCTTTTTAGGAATGTTTTCAGGGGTCTTTTTAGCAGAAATTTCTAGTTTGTTCCTCTTCGGGATGTCTTGGGTTTTCCCAATTCTAGGGTCATACTACCTATGAACCTCCATGATGGCATTTTAAAACCCTAGTTTGTATTCTTTAGAATCCTCGTATGTTCTTTTAGTTTGATTTGAGTAAAATAGACCTTGTTCTTATTCTGTGAGAAAAACAACATCCTCACTATCAGAGCCTATTAAATTCACATGGTTTTCTTCCGGCTCTTCAGTCTCTCTTTATTCTTCATCTACATAGTTTTCTTGGAAAGGAGGTCTAATTTGTAGGTCATTTTCTCTTTGTTTGTTTTGAGGAGGGTCTCTTCTAAAGTTTTGATTTCTGTTTCTGTTTTGAGGATTTGCTTGGTTTTCCCTAAGGGGTGCTCTTTCATTTAAGTTGATTCTATCCATCATCCTTTCCATTAACCTAACTATATTATCAATTTTAGCATTAGATGTGGAGGCCACAGTTTCTTCTTTGTATGTAACCCTCTCTTCTGCTCTCATTCTAGCCCTTTTAGCAATTAGATTGGCTTTTACACTTACTGCTCCCCTTTTCATATCTTCTAAGGTAAGGGGATCTCTTTCTCTTAACTGACAAGCCAAGTCTGAATCAAAGCCATCTGGAAAATTTACTAGGGTTAGGCCTTGTGGGGGTTTCATGTGGGGAGGGAGTGCATTGTAAACACTATTTAACCTAGTGCAGTAGTCTTGGACACTCTCTCTAGTATTTCTCTTAAGGTTATCATACTCTAATAGGATTTGAAGAGGATTTTTCTTAGTCTCCCACTTGTTTATGAATGATTGGTAAAGGGAAGAGAGATCATGTATGCTATTAGGAGTTAAGTTTTTGAACCATTTCTTTGCTTCTCCCCCTAAACTTTGGGAAAACATTCTCATTTTTATGGTCTCTTCTTCTATATCTTAGTATTCAAAAGCATAATTCATCTTCTCTACATGTTGTTGGGCAGTTGTAGAATCAGTCCCATTAAAGTGAGATATTTTAGATTGATAGTCTTGTGGCATAGGCAGTAAAGGTTGTGGTAGTACACATCATTGAAATCTAAAAGCTCTTCTAAAGGGGCAAGTCCTCTTGGCAATAGATTGTCTTTGCATTGCAATACATCAAGGTCCATTTTGTACGAATCTTCAACATCATTGAAATCTAAAAGCTCTTCTAAAGGGGCAAGTCCTCTTGGCAATAGATTGTCTTTGCATTGCAATACATCAAGGTCCATTTTGTACGAATCTTCACACAATTTTGCCTCATGAGGGTTTTCAAGTAGATTTATATCAACAACATAAGGTGGCTCTGTTTTGTGTGTTTGTTCTTCATCAGAGCAGTCCTCTTCATGATCTGAGTCTGGTTTTGGCATTTCAAATTCATTTTTGGATTGTAGGAAGTCTTCAATGTGTTTTTCACCTTCAAAAACCTGCCAATAATCTATTTTATCAGGTACTGTAGGCCTGCTTTTGACCTTTACTGTGTATTGTTCGTTGGCATGAGGTAGTTGGCAAGTGCTGGCAGCAAATGCCAGTTCATTTGCAAGGTTGTTTTGAGCTCTTGGGACGGAGGTAAGTTCAAATTTTTCAAAAATTTTCAGGAGGTATAAGGCAACATTTATATATTCTCTTAGCCTAGTATTTTTGGCTGAATATTCTCCTTTGATTTTCCTAATGATTAGCTCAGAATCTCCCTGAACATAAATCTTCTTAGCTCCTAAAATTTTCAACAATTGTAACCCTAAGAGAAGAGCTTCATACTTTGCAATATTGTTTGTACATTGAAACCAGTTTGTAAGAGCGACCTTCATTGGTGTTGTGTATACAAACACATGCTCCTGAACCAACTTTGCAACAAGAGCCATCAAAGCTAATGTTCCAAAGAGTTTCAAGTTCATATTCACCATTATCTTGTTATTCATGGCTGCTAGGATTTTGACTATTAGGTTCTTCATTTTGTGTTTGGTTTGACTGTCCTAACAGGTTTAGCTCTTCCTCTTTTTCAGCTACTTGTTCATTAAGGTCATATTCATTGTACAAGATAAATGTTTCAAGGTCTGAATGTATAGAATAGAGAGGGGTGTTGTTTGGCTTATCTTGGCTGCTTACCATATATTTCATGTGAGATTCTTATCTATATTATTCTTGTTTGGCTGAAGACTGGGATGGTAGCATAAGTCATGTCCATTTGGAGGGTTCCTTGGAGTTTGGCTCCCCATGATCTAGATAAAAGCATGCCATACTTTGGGGGAATCTTAGCCACTACAATGTCCACGACTAGGCTCTTGGCTAGTATTTGTGCCAGATTGACATACAAATCTTTGATTAGACCCAAACATTTGACTCTACTTGAACTAAAAGAGTATAAGTCTTTGTAGGGTCTAGTTATTTCAAGGCCTAATCTTTCCATCACTACTTTCGACATGAGGTTGTGTGAAGCACCAAAGTCTAGCATGGCATTGTGTAAGATTTTGTCATGAATGTTCAAACTAACATAAAATGGAGGCACAACTCCCTCTTGGAGCTTTCCATCTACCTTTGGTCCAAACAACAACTCTGGTTTTTCATCAGTTATATTTAGAGTATCAGTGTCATTTCCTATGTTTAAAGCCCTCAAAACTTGAGATCTATATACATTTTGAGTCACTAGTTCAATAAGAGGTATGGTTATTTTCATTTTGGAAATTTCACTCTCAATACTGAATGGTGTCTGTGTTCTTGGAAGAGTTAGATCAGTTTTACCATACATGGTCTTTTCAGTAACTTTAGCTTGCTGAGTTGTATTAGGAATGTCAGTTAAAGCAGTTTTTTCAGGGCCGCTAGTTGATGTACTAGGGCAGCATTGGTCACCATCATGTTGGTTGATTTTTTTTTCTTTGATCAAGATTCTTAGCCATTATGTTGGTATTTTTTGCTGTCTTTTTAGGAATGTTTTCAGGGGTCTTTTTAGCAGAAATTTCTAGTTTTTTCCTCTTGGGGATGTCTTGGGTTTTCCTAAATTCTGAGGTCATACTGCCTATGAACCCCATGATGGCATTTTCAAACCCTAGTTTGTATTCTTCAAAATCCTCATATGTTCTTTTAGTTTGGTTTGAGGAAAACAAACCTTGTTCTTCTTCTGTGAGAAAAACAACATCCTTACTATCAAAGCCTATTAAATTCACATGGTTTTCTTCTGGCTCTTTAGTCTCTCTTTCCTCTTCATCTACATAGTTTTCCTATAAAGGAGGTATGATTTGCAGGTCATTTTCCCTTTGTCGGTTTTGAGGAGGGTCTCTTCTGAAGTTTTGATTTATGTTTATGTTTTGAGGGTTTGCTTGTTTTTCCCTAGTGGGTGATCTTTCATTTAAGTTGATTCTATCCATCATCCTTTCCATTAACCTAATTAGATTATCAATTATAGCATCAGATGTGGAGGCCAAAGTTTCTTCTTTGTATGTAACCCTCTTTTCTGCTCTCATTCTAGCCCTTTTAGCAATTATATTGGGTTCTACACTTACTGGTCCCTTTTCATATCTTCTAAGGTAAGGGGATCTCTTTCTCTTAACTAATAAGCCATGTCTTAATCAAAGCCATCTGGAAAATTTACTAGGGTTAAGCCTTGTGGGGGTTTCATGTGGGGAGGGAGTGCATTGTAAACACTATTTAACCTAGTGCAGTAGTCTTGGACACTCTCTCTAGTATTTCTCTTAAGGTTATCATACTCTGATAGGATTTGAAGAGGATTTTTCTTAGTCTCCCACTTGTTTATGAATGATTAGTAAAGGGAAGGGAGATCATGTATGCTATTAGGAGTTAAGTTTTTGAACCATTTCTTTGCTTCTCCCCCTAAAATTTGGGCAAACATTCTCATTTTTATTGTCTCTTATTCTATCTCTTAGTAGTCAAAAGCATCATTCATATTGTCTACATGTTGTTGGGAAGTTGTAGAATCAGTCTCATTAAAGTGAGGTATTTTAGATTGATAGTCTTGTGGCATAGGCAGTAAAGGTTGTGGTAGTACCTGAGGGGCATACCATGTTGCCATGATGGGAGGTAAATGAATCCAAGGAGGATTTACAAGAGGAGGGTTTATGAGTGGAGGTGGAGGATGAAATGGAGTGGTTTTCACAGTGGATGTATGAAGGGGGGTAGTAGATGTACTTGGAACAACTAGCTGATATTGAGAAGATTTGGAAAAGAAGGATTCAAAGTGTTGGAGAAGTTGAAAGTCAAGAGGAGTAGAAGGAGAGGCTTCTCTACTAGGACTTTGCTGTAAGCTTGTAGGCTCAAGGTCTATCTAGTATATCCAACTTTGAGAATTAGTCCTAAATAGGTTTCTTCTATGGTGTAAGTGAAATAGGGTATCTTGCAAGGATGTAAGGTTTTTAGGGACAGAACTTGCTTTTTGAATTGGTCTAACAATAGTTGAATCTTCAGTCTTAGAAGTTTTCCTTAAGATTCTTTCTGGGTCATGAACTATAGTCGGAGGGTTTGAGTCAGAGTGAGATCTAGTGTTGATTCTTTGTGAAGCCATATTTCATACCCACAACACAGAGAGGCTAAAAGTTTGTAAGGATTTTGGAAACAGACCTATCTGAAAAATTACTGAATTCACATAGTATGTGGCTGGGTTTTATACTATTAGGATTGATTAATACATTCCCAGAAGAGTTTGTGAGGAGCAGTGGAGTCAGCAGGCCTACTGAAGACCAATGGAGTCACCAGGTGGATGATGCTAATTTTTTTGAATATTTGCTTGTTGTCCACCATCAACAATTGAATACCAATCTAGAGATATTTTTGGGTTTTTTGAGTTCTTTATGTAACACCAATATTTTTAACGAGTGTTCCCCATGATGTTTTCCATTATGTTAGTATGGTAAATAAAATAGATATCATTCTTGGCTAATACTTAATTTATCTAAGTTTGACAGGGGAATTGTGAGTTCTTAAGGAATATTTAAGCTGTTACTTACTCAGATCCCCAGTGAAGTCGCCATTATGTTAGGTCCCTGTAATTTGTCACACTGGCAAGACCAAATTGAACAAGGGTAACATCAAACCAACTTTGGAGTCCTAGGACCTAGCCTTCCTAGAATTAGAGAGGGCTCTCTCTATATTTGTATAAAATATGTAACCTGATTAGATTTAGGGTGCTAATTTTAGGCTAGTTAAAGTGATAGGTTGTTTTCTTTGTTTTGTTTGGTTGGGTTGCTTGTCAAGTAGAACAGATAGAGTAAGAGAGGTTTAAACCATTAGGCTATGGGTTCTATGAAAGGCTTGAAAAGTACAATAATGAATCAAGGGTGTTTCGTAGGGCAATTTGACAAAGCCAAATGGATCTTAATAGCTTCTGTGGGAGTGAAATGAACATCAAATTGTGAACTTAGTAGGTTTAAAGGGAAATTAAGAATCATTTAACGTATACTAAAACAAGAAGGGTCTTTAATATCACTATGTTTAAGAAAGAACCAAAGGACAGGGTGCACCATAAACTTCTTTGACCTAACTTTACCAAGTAAACTTTAAAACAACAATCCAACAAACCCTAGAGAGTAGGGAACTCCTAAATTCTCTAGTTATTCACTTTTAGAGAAATAAAACATTCAGGATAACACATTAGTAATGATTAAAGAATAGTGAACTCCTAAATTTCTTCAATCGAACTATAAAAGACCTTCAAAGTGACTATTTAAGATGGACTAAAGGACAGGGCAAATCATAAACTTCTTCAACCAAACCCTAATTAGTAAACTTCAAATAAAATGCCTTAAAAACAATATTTAAGCTCCACCAAAGGATAGGGCATACCATAACCTTCTATTGGTTGACTCCATTCAATCATTTTTAAGACAACAAGCATAAGTGGAATCAAAGAGAAATTAATAATTCTTCAATCAGACCTAGCAGAGGAAAACAATATCTAAACAACAAAAGGTAGATAGAATCAAGGTGCCTCTCAACAACATATCTTAATATAATTTTTCTACTCCGTTATAATGGAAAGATGAAAAATATGGAAAACAAAAGAATACAATAACTAAATTGGAATAACATCACCATTTGACAAAGTCCATGAATCCTGCAAATGTGCTTGCTCCATTATCATTCATTCCAAGACAATTACAAAGCTCTAAAGCCAAAAAACTCTTCACCTCTCAAATTCTATGTGATTCTCATCTCAAAAATTAACCAACAACATAATGAAGCTTACATGCAGTATTTAACTGCAAAATCATGAATTAAACCCTAGCTAGGGTTTTAGAAGTCATTAATTACACATTTAAGTCACTTTGACCATTGAGACCATGCAAGGCCCAAGGAAAAATATATAAAACACATTTATGGAAAAACTATTTGAGATAATTTGGAGAAAAAGTTGACTTTAAGGCCTCAAAAGATCTTTTGCAATAACTCCTAGCAAGGGCACAACTCCAAGGTATAGGGGCGCAGCGCCAAGACTGGAAAAATCACCTGTTTTGATGTTGAGTTTTGGAGGCCTTCCTGGTGTCCAAATGAGCTCCATGATAGCTCATTGGAAAGCATGTCCTATCTAGTTTCTAGATTTTCCTTTAGTTTCCATATTGGTGCCCATTTTCCTAGTCAAAAACCATTTTTCCCAAGATTGATAAGGGCGCAGTTTCAGTGCTGAAAATAGGGCAGAAAGGTATTTTTTGGGTGATTTTTGGCCCTTTTGAGGGACCATTTTTGCTCCAAATGACCTGAAATTTTCCGAGGATGATGTCATTGGCATGAGGAACTTGAAAATGATGTTTTTTTCCCATTTTAGTTCTCCAAAAATGAGCACAACACTAGTGGTGCTACGCATTTGGCCCTTTTTCTGCTAGCCAACTATCGAAAATAAAAATTTGCACCAAGTGCCAAAATTTGGAATTTACCTTGTTGATCATGATTTGGATGCTTGTAGGGATACATCAGCAAGGATATTCAACTTTTCCTTCTCCTTTGCCTCATTTAGGGCTTGAATGTTTACAAGGGCTCTTTTGAGCTTGGCCCTTGCAATTATGTTCCTCATGGCATAATGATTTTCCATCTTCTTCTTCATGTAAATGTCTCTTTTTGCCTTCTCAAGTTGAACCTCTAGGTGCAGGTTTTCCCTCTCTAGCCAAGATTCTCTGTCAAAGATGATTTCCATTGCAAGAAACTCACTTGCAGTGAGCTACTCTTCCAATTCTGTCTCTTTCTATCTTTCCTGGGCAAGAGCCTTCTTCAATCCAATTGTCCTTGGCATCTTCCTAGGAAGTTGTTCTTCCTCATTCTCATTGTCATCAAGAGTGCCCAAGGTCTCATCTAGCATAGCCTTGCCTTTCTGGCCTTTTTTCAAGCTCTGATTTCCCTGACCTCACTGATGGCTTTCTCTGGCTCTAACTGCTAGTTTTCTAACTCAACAAAATTGATCACATTCTTAGCCCTACCAAGATTAGTTTGTAACTCACTAATCTTGGCATCCTTGCTCTTGAGAAGCATATTGGTGATCCTCTCCTCATCCTCATCCTCAAGGTCAATCAATTGAAACTCTTTTTCAGTTTCATGTGTATCCTCCTCATCAATAATGACCTACTCTATAACCTTTTCCTTACCCTTATCAAGTTTTTTTGTTGATGATGAAGGCAGATCCCCTTCCAAAATTTGTGGAGGAAAAAACTACCTATGGCCTCTTTGATAGGTCAAAGGAAAAGTCTCTATGTCAATCATCTCAGTGTCATCTATCTCACTGCTCTCTTCACTACTAGATGCTTTGGCGTCATGAGATGAGGGTGAAGGGTTGTGGGAAGATAATGAAGGAGGATCATCATGAGGTGAAGGAATGTGAGTGGATGGTGATATGGAAGGGTTATCATGGGGTGAAGGAATGTGAGTGAGTGGAGATGTAGGAGCAACAGGAAGTGATGGAGAATTAGGATTGGGAGGATGAGATGAGGAAGGTATATATTGCTGATGATGGCCTTGTGGAGTAGTAAAAACCTCAGTGGCAATGAAGATATCCCATGGAATGCCTTTCTTCTATAGTTGGTGCATAACTACCACCTTGATAAGCAAGTGATGTAATAGGCTTTGCATTTTCTAAGGATAATCTCTCTTTTGCACTATGTAGGCCATTTTATCAATGCTCTAGAAGAGGTAATATGGTATATGTAACATACTCACTCTGGTGAAATGCATAAGAAGTTGGATGTGGTATGAGTAGAGGCAGGAGAATCTTCCATCACATGTGAAATATTTCATGATTATCCTCATCATGGGTGCATATCTATCAAGCAGATGTGAAAAAGGAAAGATGGACTTGTGGTGATCTTTATACCTAGGTTTTAGATATGGCTCAAAGTAACTCATGTCTATGTTTTCTTTCTTGAACCACTTTTCTCCCACACTTGGTATTCCTGTATCATTTCCAATGGCACCTGTAGACAACTCAAAGGTAACCCCAACAATATTAACTTTTTTTTCATGTAAATTGATAATGAGAAGTCTTGTTAGCTCAGGGTGGTTTTGTACTTGCTGCACCTTCTCACAAAATTCAAAACAGCCCATGTGTTTGAAGCAGGAAACAGTAAGAGGAGATGCCATTAGCTCCTTTATATTGAGGGGTTCAAATATGTTTATCTTCCCTTCCTTGTGATCATGCCTCCTTGGCATTTAGGCTTCACCACCACTGCCACTGTCTCCTCCCTCATACATTTTGAAAACTTTTATTTTTAGAAACCCATGGGCTAATGTGAAATGAGATGAAAGAGGGTAATGAAATGGCAGCCTTGCAAATGAAGGGAATGGGTGTGAAATGGGAAAAGTAGCTCAATGAAAACCTTCACAGCAATATAATCACCCTTTTTTTGACTGATACTCTTTATAGGAAGATGATGCAATGGTAAAACAATGTTTTCAAGCCTAAGACTTAGGGTTTCTTCTTAGGGTTTCATTCCATTCAATTAAGAATCATCAAATAGATTTAAAAATAGGGCTATGGTAGGTACTTACCCCTTAATATTTTCTTGGAGAACCTTTGGCAAAGAGTTGAAAGAGATTTGGAGTGATTTGAGTGATTGTAGGGTTTGGAAACCTGTTCTTTCCAAGCGCGCAGTGCTAAGGCTGAGGGCAAAACGCCAAGCCTAAGCGCGCAATGCCAGTTCTGAGCGCGCAACGCCAAGTAAAATGAGTAGAGGGCCTGTCAGGTAAGAGCGTAGCACCACTCTCAGTGTGTAGCACCACCTCCCAGGTGCGCAATTCCTTCAAAAAATGGATGGGGGAAAAATGACAAGGGCGTAGCGCCAAGATGAGTGCACAACGCCGAGAAAATTTTCCAAAATTTACTTAGAAAACTCACAAATTCTTCTCCTCTGAAACTTCTAATGCTTTGCAAGGAAACAATGATTCATTTTAAGTGTTAGATGGGATTTTATAGACTTATGGATTTAATTTAACTTTGAAAACCCACTTTCTAATGTTTAAAGTCCCTTTTCCTTTCTCACTAACCCTTTTACACTTTTTTTCCTTGCAAGTGGCTGAAAGCATTGAATTGGCTTTTCTTTTTATCATTGAGGCATGAAAATTTCCTTTTGACCACTTTAGGATGTTTACACATAGCATCATCTTCAAAATCATCTTTTTCTTCCACCATGGAGTTCAACTCATCTTTTCACCTTCTCTTGTCACTTTATTCAAAACCCTAGGTGTTTACAGCTCTTTTATAGAAATCATTAGTGTTGTCTTCTAAGTTCTCTATAGCCCTTTCAAGTTAATTCATTTATGTCCAGTTCACCTCACCTTTTCCATATTTCATCAATCTTTTCTGATAGACTTTCTTCATGTTTGGCCTTGTGTGCTTCCTCCATGTTGTTTTCTGCAAGAAATCATTGTTTTAGCACTCAACTGGACCATCATGTGTATAAAACTAATCATCTATAAGACCAAGTGTTTCCTCTTTCCTTTACTGTAAGTTGTTTTCATTCAGGAGTAGATAGTATACTTTATCAGTACCTTCTGCTGACACAACTTTCAACACTCCTACAGAAGTGCTGAACTTTTTCATTTTCTTACTTGCAGACTCTGAACTAAAAATATAATATTCTTTGGAAACCTTTTAGGCCTTTCTTGAATAACCATGTCTTCACATTCTGTTACATCTGAGACAAATTATAGCAAAGGAAAAGTAGTGTTGAAACATCCAAGGATTATCTTAAACAATGTAAAACCCTAATGACCTAGTGGGAGGGTTCTTTGACCTAATCTTGACTAAAAGTTGGCATGGAGTTTTTCAGGTGAAAATAGAGTATTGGTATAGGTTATTATGCCCGAAGGGACATTGGAATGAGTCATCACTAGGAAAACATAGATGGAAGATGGAGTCTATCGACAGGAGAAAAATGGGCCAATGAGGTTATAGGTAGGGAAGAAGGATGAAAATGAGAGGTATAAACTCATAAGGAGTTTTTAGGAGCAACAGGGTGACCATGAAATGCCAAACTGATATAATAGTGAAAAATTTTCTATAAGGATAATGAAGGCAGTGATATTTCTGAAACACTAGATATTCAAGGAATATTGTTTTGAGAAAGCTAAAAATATCCTATAGTCATCTAAAGATAGCGAAAAATATTAATGACTAACATGATCATTCTCTCATTTCGATATTGTGAAATCACAAATCGCAAATTGTAACTGTTAGCTTTTACCTTTAACTCTTACCGCTTATTCTTGTGATTGCAATATTGCGACATCGCATATCGCAAATTGCAACTTTTCCCTTGCTTCTTTTCACCGCCATGTCATCCCCATCGCAAATAACATCCCGCAGATTTTATCCTGTCACAAATCACACTTCGCTGAACTTACCACATCGCAGATCACAGGTCGTATCCTTTACCGCATCGTAAATCGCACTTCACACATTTTAGTTCATTCCGTTAAGTCCCTACCGCTATCCATTTAAACTTGCGATATTGCAATTCGCGACTCGCCACGTCACTCATCACACTTTGCACTTCGCATAATTTATTTTATTTTATTAAGTCCTTACTGCTATCCATTTAAACTTGCGAAGTTGCAATTGCGACATTGTACATTGTGACTTTTTTCCTCCATCGCACTCCACCATCGAACTTTTGAGTTATTTCCGCTCCAAAATCATTTCTCACGTTATAATAAAGTTTTCTAAGGGTTTAACCCCCTCTTTCCTCTTCCAAACCTCGTTTCATGTGTTAAACCCCCCATTAGCCTCTTTTATCACTTTTTCTTCATCGAAGCTGAAAATTAACTCTGTTTAGTTAGAATTAAGTCATGGATAATATAGTTGCATGGATAAGAGCATGGTAGATAGATCATAGGATAAGTAGAGTGAATTTAGCCATTTGTCCAAGTTAAGTGTGGTTTAGAATTGGTTTCATTTCTGCTATTTGTTTTATGAAAATTCAATTAGCTTCATTATTTTCATTTCTTTCTGAAAATTCAGTTCAATTTCCTTTCTGTCATTTCCTTCCAGCAATTTACTTTCCAGTTATTCTCATAATTTAATAAATGTCACCCTTTCATAAAGCAGAAGCGGATGACATGAATAGAATGCATTTGTTGTGTATATAGCACTGTCACCTCAAAGTTTGTAAAAAACCCAGGTTGATAAAGTAAAGTAGGGCAGCCCCTGGGAGTTGCATCACCCTTTGTGCAATACCAGGGCTCACCACTTTTTGGCGTCGTTTCCAGGGAGGTGTCTAGTAGATGTTTTGATTTTGTTTTTAGAATTATTTTATGCTTTCCTTTATTTTCATGTCATTTCAAAAATATTAAAAAAATACAAAAATATCTGATTTTCATGCCTTGTAGGACTAGGAATACCCAAAGACAAATATTATCTAGAACCCCCACATCACCTCCTAGCCACCCTTCACTCATCTTCAGTGGTAGTGAGATTGAACCCCCTATAGGCGAGCCTTCTGAATATTTTGAGGATCGTATTGGGGAAGAAGAAGAAGACATTATTTTAACTAAGGGACCTACTTCACCTATCTTAACCATGGCTAGGAGATAGATAGCCTTTCCCATAAGAGTGGCAAATGGGGAAACTAAAATAAAAAAAATTAGCCCCTTAGCTCTTTCACACTTCCATGGACTTACCTCTGAGGACCCTGACACATTCATGTTTGAATTTTTTGTTGTTTGTAGGACTTATGACTACACCTACAATGATCAGAAGTTGAAGCTATTCCCATCCGCCCTTAAGGATGTAGCCTTGTGTTGGTTCATGGGTCTGCCTGGGGATAGCATCACTACCCGGGCACAGATGGAAGAGACCTTCAGCAGTAAGTACAAAGACTATTGTAGGTCCAAGGAAATTGAGGATGAGATATTTAGGATGACTCTTGGGCTTGATGAATCGCTAGAGGATTATGAAGAGAGGCTTCAATTGAACTATAAGAGAGCCAACTTTACTCTTCATCCTAACTCAATTAAACGTGTACTTCTTCGAGGGATCAACGAAGAGATGATAGAAACCTTGAATATGTTATAAGGAGGAGATATCTACCAACAACCCTATGAAACAATCAAAACTGTCTTCTGGAACCATTCTAGGGCATTTAGGAAGAAGGGAAGAGCTAGCCAAAGTACATCCAATACCCCTTCCTCTTCCACCTTCATAAAACATGAGATTGGAAACATGATAGAGGACTTCAAGAGTGACATGAAACACACCTTTTCTTTGCAAATGGACACAATGCAAGTCAAAAGGAAGCAAGAGGAAGCAGAGAAAGCCCTGGCCATATTTTTTCCTAGATGTACCATGAAGCACCCAAGAAATGAATGTGCACTGAATTTCATAGATGTTTTCTTAGTCTGTGAAGAGAATCATGCCACAGAAAAGTGTCCCTCCTTACCTGGACTTAAAGTTTTATATCAAGGTGGGGAGAAAATGTCAGAGCAACTCTGTTTCATCAACCAAACAAGGCCTCAAGGCCCTTGGCCATATCATCAAGGTATGCAAGGTGCACCTTACTCTTACTATTAAAACAATCAGAGTGCACCCATGCATCCTTGGTACACCCCCACTCCTCCATCCTAGTCTACACCTCCTACTTGGCCTTCAAACCCTTCATATCATCCTCAACCAGTTAACCAACCATTTCAACAATTTGTTCCACAACAACCTCAGTGGAACCATCCATCCTAAGGGTGGAGGCCTCAATAAAATAAACTACCTGTACTAATGCCTCCATCCCAACCTCAACCTTAGCTTACTCATGTTGCTCCACCTAGGCTACCTATACCTGCACAGCCCTATCCGAACCTGAACAATATATAGGCACAACAGGCTGCTAGTGGAGAAACAACCCATCCAGCTTATGTTGTGGAGATACAAAAGGTTAATCTCAAGTTGGGAAGGGTACTCCCATACAACCATCTCCCATCTCCACCTGTAGAGGTTGAGGAGGAAAAGGAAGAAGATAACACTCATATCCAACAACCTCCTTTTCTCAAGCGCTTGATCCACCCTAGTCAGCATACCCTAGAGGAGACTGAACTCCTAGGACAATTGGAAAATTTGTGTGTAAAGATACCACTTCTCCAGGCCATTAAGGATATCCCTATCTACAATAGTCTCATCAAAGAAAATTTCTTCAAGAAACCTTGGAGAAGGAAGAGAGATACCCCCACCATCAATGTGGTAGGACAACTTTCTGACCTGATGCTCGGGAAAGTGATATTTCCAAAGTACTCAGACCCCGGTAGTCCAGTCGTTCATGTGCATATAGATGGTTTCATAGTCCCCAACACTCTGATTGATCTAGGTGCTACCATCAATATCATGACTAGGGAAACCATGTTGAAACTTAATCTCCAAGGGAATTTGAGGAAAACCACAACACTTTTGCAACTTGCAGATTGGCCCACAACAACTCCAGAAGGAATTGTTCAGGATGTTATGGTTACCATTGATTCTTGGGATTATCCTACAGATTTCATGGTCCTACAACAAAAAACCAAGTTTAATGGTTATCCTCTCATCTTAGGGAGACCTTGGTTAGCCACTTCATATGCTTATATTATTTGTCAGGTCGGAAACATGACTATCAAAGATGGGACTTTGTCTAAATAGCTAGTGTTATATCCTCCAACCCAGCCTTCCATTGATCATGATATCCCTATATGGTTGGAGGATGAAGAAGATGAGTTATATAACATTGCCCCTATGTGTACCATATATGTTATTCTTAGAGGGGGTAGCTTGATGAAGATGAACTCATCGACCATGCCATTCAAAACCAGTCCTCCACTAACACTCCTCTCAAAACCTTAGTAAAGAGTATGAAATCCAACCTTGGATGGGAGTGCACTCAGTTGAGACAACCTCTGAAACCACCAAGGCTATTGATTTTGGCCCATCCAGATCTCTGAAAATCAACCCAAACCTCTTGAATGAAGAAGAGAAGCAGCTATGCCAGCTTTTGAAAGAAAATCTTGAAGAATTTTCTTGGGATTACAAGGACATGAAAGGGGTGCATCCTTCAGTATGCAGGAATCACATTTACATCAAAGAAGGATGAAAGCCTCTGATACAATCCCAAAGAAGGATGAACCTGGCTCTGAAGGACATAGTCAAAGAAGAGCTGCAGAAACTATTGGATGCAGGGTTCATATATCCTATATCCGACAATGAATGGGTATCTCCTCTTTTCCTAGTCCCAAATAAGAATGGGAAGTGGATAATTTGTGTTGTTTATCAAGAAATTAACAAAGCCACCAAGAAAGACCATTTCCCTTTGCCCTTTATAGACCAAGTCTTGGATGGCCTTGCAAGGAAGAAGTTATTTTCCTTCTTAGATGGGTTCAGTGGCTACAATCAAATTCAAATCAGCCTTGAAGACCAGGATAAGACTACTTTCACATGCCCTTGGGGTACCTTTTCTTATAGAGTCCTACCCTTTGGGTTATGCAATGCCCCAGCCACCTTCCAAAGGGTTGTCCTAAGCATATTTTCTAAGTTATTCCATGACTTTGTCGAAATTTACATGGATGATTTCACACCATATGGGGATGACTTCCAGGTAACTCTCTCTAATTTGGGTAAAGTACTAAGGAGGTGCATTAAGATGCATCTCTCCTTAAGCCCAGCAATGTGTGAATTCCTAAAGAAGGCAGGGGTTGTATTAGGACACTCCATATCCGAAGCAGGAATACAGGTAGACCTAAACAAAATCACTATCATCAAAAGGGTGTCTACTCCTCAAAAGCAAAAAGACATCAGGAGTTTCTTAGGCTTAGCTGGTTATTATAGAAGGTTCATCAAAGATTTCAGCAAGATGGATTCGCCATTATTTGGGTTATTGGCCAAATATTATGAGTTTATTTGGTCCAGTACTTGTCAAGAGGCTTTCGAGCTCATTAAGAAACAATTGACTACTGCCCCCATCCTCCGAGATCCAAATTGGACTCTGCCTTTACACATCCACACTGATGCATCTGAAAAAGCTGTAGGGGTAGCATTAGGACAATTAGAGGACAAAATCCCTTATGTCATTTATTTCATCAACAATATTTTTTCCAAAGTCGAGCTGAATTATATTGCTACTGAGAAGGAGATGTTCGCCATTATCCAGGCATTGAACAAATTAAGGCATTATGTCACTAGATGTCAGACCTTCATCCACAATGACCATGCAGGAATCAAGTATTTAATGAAAAAACCATATGTAAATGCTAGGACAATTATATGGTTGTTACTTTTGCAGCAATTTGGTTTGAATATTGTTCATAAACATGAAAAGGAAAATGTTGTTGCAGATTCTTCTTGTAGGTGAAGAAGGAATGGTGGATGACCAAATGCCAGATGAACACCTCCTTTCCATATCATCACTCTCACCATGGTTTGTTGATATAGACAACTACTTGGTTGCTGGAAAACTCCCTCCTAATCTTTCATTCAGGGAGAGGAGCAGAATCATTAGAAAAAACGCCCCTTTCACATGGATTGGAGGAAATATTTTCATGCTAGGCCCTGATAAAATCCTAAGGAGATGTGTGAGGGAGGAAAAAGTTTTTGATATCCTCTCTAAATTTCATGATAGCCCATGTGGAGGCCACTTTGCTGCAAAAGCAGTGAAGGTAGTAACTAAGGAGAAAGTAGCAGAATTTCTAAGGGAGAATGTGTTTTACAAATTTGGATACCCCAAAGAAATAGTCACTAATCAGGGAGTACAATTCACCTCTCATCTCATTGAGAATATTTTGAGGAAGCACAAGATTAAGCATAGAATATCTATTTCCTATCACCCTCAAGTGAATGGTCAAGTAGAAGTAACTAACATAGCTTTAGAGAACATCCTAACCAAGGTTGTGAGCAGCAGTAGAAAAAGATTGGCAAGACAAATTGGTAGAAGCTACTTAGGCCTACAACACTATTTGGAAGACAAAACAGGATTCACTCCTTATGAACTAGTCTATGGTAATAAAGCTCTACTTTTAGTTGAGTTTGAATTCAATACTTTAAGAATGATAGTTGAATTAAATATAGATCTATCAAATGCCCAAAAATATAGGTTGCGGCAACTAAATGGATTAGATGAGCTCAGAATGAAATCACTTCTTCACACAGAGGTAGTTCAGCTGCAAAGGAAGGTATGGCATGACAAGAACATCAAGGAAAATACCTTCCAAGAAGGAGATTGGGCATTTTTGTATGATTCAAGGTTTAGAGATTTTAAAGGTAAGCTAATGACAAGATGGCTAGGACCTTACACAGTGGAAAAATGTTTTGATAATGGTGTAGTTCAAATCATAACCATAGATGAGGAAGGAATCCCCTTGCTTGTCAATGGTCATAGACTTAAAATTTTCAAGAAGCCTTTGTCAAAGGCAAAGTTCATAAATTCAATAAGAGAGGTGTATGTGATGGGAAACTCCATAGTTTCCCACACCTCCTAAATATATATATATACACATCTACATCTTTGTGTTTTTTGTGTTTGTTGTGTTGCAGGCTGTTAGTGGTTTCTGGAAACACAGGGAAGCATTCATCTTCTTTTCCCTTATTCTATCTTACCATCCATTCCATCATTCACTCCATTCATGTTCATAACTTACACCATCACCTCCATACACCACACTCCTCCATTCCTAAGCACAATGTAGCAAGGGCAACAACACACAAATATACTACTACAAACATCAGGAAGTTCCTTAAAAAAAACAAAGTTGTTCATGGACTGCCAAGAAGAACAAGAAGGAAAGTTGCATAACAGACTCTAGGAGAACTAGAATGCCACCCATGGCATCTCAAGCACCCCACATGACATCCAGAACAAAGAGAAACAATAAGAAAATATTAGCACCTCACTCAAGAAGTTGCTCATTTAGCAAGCTGCTCATTCAGAGTACATGAATATGGTTAGGAACGCAACATCTAAAAGGCTTGTCTCCAACCTCCAGCTCCTACAACCACCTTGGAAACAATAGGTAAACTTAGGTATAGCTTCTCACCCCTTGCTACGCATCCATAATAGCCATAAATAATTAATTTGTAGACTTAGAGTTTAAGGGGCAGAAATGTGGCCAGTTATCTTGGCCACCACCGTGAGGTATGACTGGAATAAAACTAGAAGTGCACGCCACTTGGGCATGAAAAATAAAATAATTTAAATCAAGTGGAGAAGAAGAGAACGATGGGAGGAAACACACATTCCATCATGAACTAACAATGTAAGGAAAAAACTATCTACAACAGAACTAGAGATGAGCCGAGTTACATAAGAACTTCAAAATTAGTTGTGCTATCTAATAAAAGGAGATTCCATCTCATCCAAACCAGTAAATTGAAATTTTGAAATGGAGAGAGACTGACTGAAGCACACGGTGCTTAAAGAAGAACAGGAAGAACCATAAAAAAAAAGAACTGAAAGAAGAAGAGGAAGAACCAACAAAAACAAGAAGAACTGAAAGAAGAAGAGGAAGAACCAACAAAAAAAATAAGAACCAGAAGAAGCAGAGAGACAAAGGGCCAAAGAAAAATTATAAGAGATTGCCATAGAAGCCATAGAGATAGAATAAATTGTGTGAGAAACAGACTCACAACACAGTACCACATCCCCTCAATACAAAAATATGGTTGCCACCATATCTCCTTTGAGCGCAAAGAGAAAAAGGCAGACCTGAAGGTATTCCAGAGCTGACCAGAATCATAGAGAGCTAGACAATTCACCCACAAGCCTGATTACCATTGAAGAATCACCAAGGGGGGAGGAAAGAATCAAAGAGATAATTCTAAAGGAACATCTGCAAAAGGCACAGGCAAAGAATGTAGCACTGAAGGAGCAATTGCAGCAAAAAGAGGAGCAAGTAGCCACCATGGCGGACTTATGCATAGAAGCCCTTCAGCATAGATTCCCCTCTGAGTCATATGTTGTGTACCTCAAAGAACAATGGATTATATTTCAAATCAAAACTATAGCCTCTAATGGATCACTCTCTTTCCAAGATTGTAGGAAATTCATGAAGTTCTACAAACAAGATAACATGGATGATCAGACAAAGATGGAAGAGTTTTATGTGCATAACTTTGGCTGAAAAATCTAGAGATTTGGGACCCTAATCCTACAATGGGGGATATGTAGTTAATGTATCTAGCATCTTGGATGGTAAATTAGGACACTAGAGCAAAAGAGATATGGAAGTTTAGGGGAATAAGAAATAGAGAACCGTTATATCTCAGATAAGAAGTGTTCAGCCCAAGAGGAGTCATCCTTAACCATCAAGAGATTGGAAAGGACCTTGCATTGGTGGAAATTTACCTTCAGACTCAGAAACAGGTGATAGGCCACTTTGATGATGTTTCTAGGAAGATAGAAGAGGATTTCCTTATGGCCAGCCAGAGGAGATGGAACAACCTCCCTCATAACCTCAAGAACAAGGAGTACCATACTCTAGAAATGCTGAGGGGTGCATTAGAAAGTGCACAATATACAAGAGGGCCATGTAGGCCAAAAATATCCGATGGTTGGGACTAAAGCTCAACCCACCTTTGCTACTGGGACTGACTCATGAAGATGACATAGATGCACAAGATAGAGAATGGGAGAATTCAGAAAAGAATAATGGTTTTTACCCCCTTGGGGAGACTCCCACACTTCTTCCTCAGGAAATCAAGGGGGTTGTCAGAGCATTAAAGGAAATGCAGGAGGAGGATTAGTTTCTCCGAGGATGAGCAACCATTCAGTAGGGGGGTGATGATGAGCTCCATCATTAGACATATTTGGAGGGGTTAATATTCACCTTTTTGCCTTCTTAGATATCTTTTTCTTGCATTTTTATTATTATTTGGTTTTATGATGCTAGTATAGGTGGTGATTAAGGCTAACATATTATGAGTTCCTAATATAAAATTGAGTGCAGAAAATCATGAATTATTAATCCTTTTTATAATGATTTTATCATAAAGACTAGGAGGAGAAAACAAAGAGGAATTATAGGCAACCGAAGGATCCTATGGATTCTCCCCAACAATTCGAATTCTAGAGGCAATCAAGAAACTCAAAGAGGAAGTGGACCCAATCCTTGTTCACTGGGAGTCAAGTGGACTCAATCACCATTTTCTAGGGAGCTGTTGGTAGCTACCTTGTAGAATAAATAGAGAAGAGCTAGAGCTAGGAAGAGTTAGTCTATTCTAGTCTCGATCCCATTCAGAACTATTGTTGTGAGCTATTGAGAATTTTGTCCTATTCAGTGATCAAACTTTCAGAAATGTATGAAGCTATTCTATTATGAAATGAGCAGACTGATTTCATCTAATTGATTTAAGTTTCAGAGGGCTAGGCTCATGGATTAGGGCCCAATCCATGTGCCTCAGCTTCTCTGTTGTTACTATATTTTCCTTTCATGTCATTTAGCTAGTCTTTCTTCTGAACATTTAGCTATTTTTCTGGTATTTTTATTGATGTTTTAGTTCACTTCCCATTGTCTTTTGTTGTATATTGAATCTTCTTACAGAGTGGTAGAGTAGTTGATAAAATCCATAAAGCTGTGAAGTTAGCCTTCCCCTCTTAACTTTATCAATAGAGCTCGAGGAGGGTATACCTTTTCCCACAGACCAAAAATGCTTTCTCGCTTATGATTTCTTGGAAATAGATTATATCAATGCTTGCATCCTCATGAACATATTGTCATTATTTCTTTCATAAATAATCATGTTGATAATAGGTGCAAGTAGCATATCCCAGAGAGAAGTTCTCTAACACCTCCTTATTCATCCCCCATCTCCCTTCCATCTCTGTTGTTACGCTCTAGGCACTGCTATTACACTCCGCTTTTTCCCACTTATTCCCACTGCCATCCCATTTTTATGAAAAACACATGAAAACCATTCAAACCCACTAAAAAACTAACCTCCACCTATGCTCCTCGAGACCCATGCCACCGTACGTCGCACTTCGCAATTCACAACATTTAATGTTTACCTTTAACACTTACTGCTCGTTCCTTGCAATTGTGATATTGCGAAATCACACTTTGCACCACTTACCTTTTTCCTTGAAGACACCACTCTCTTTCATTGATTTCCTGCCTTATTCCTTCGTTCTATCGGTCACTATCGTCGGACTCATTTTAACGCAAAAATTCTTGAAAACCATCAAAAACTCGACCTCCGCCTTCCTCCTCGAGACCCCTGCCACTGTACGTCACAATTTCGAAAATCGCAACATTTAACGTTTACTTTAACACTTACCACTTGTTCATTGCGATTTCGTTATTGCAAAATCACAAATCGCACTTCGCACCGTTTACCTTTTCTCCCTTAATGCTTACCACTTGTTCTCTCAATAGCAATATTGGGAAATCACAAATCGCAACTCTTATCTTTTACCTTTAACTCTTATCGCTTGTTCTTACGATTGCGATATCGCAACATTGCATATTGCAAATCACAACTTTTCCCTTTCTTATTTTCACCGCCACATCATCCCCATCAGAAATCGCATCCCGCAAATTTTATCCTATCACAAATCACACTTCATTGAAGTTACCACATCACAGATCACATCCCACAACCTTTACTGCATCGTAAATCACACTTCGCACATCCTAGTTGATTCCATTAAGTCCTTACCACTATCCATTTAAACTCGCAATATTGTGATTTACGACGTACCACATCACTTGTCGCACTTCGCACAATTTATTTTATTTCATTAAGTCCTTACTGCTGTCGATTTAAACTTGCGAAGTTGTGATTGCAACATCGCACATCGTGGCTTTTGTCCTCCATCACACTCCGCCATTGAAATTTTTAGTTCTTTCCACTCAAAAATCATTTTTCATGTTATAATAAAGTTTTCTAATTGTTTAACCCCCTCTTTCCGCTTCGAAATATTGTTTAATGTGTTAAACCCTTGATTAGCCTCTTTTAGCCCTTTTTCTTCCTCCAAGCTGCAAATTAACTCTTTTTAGTTAGAATTGAGTCATGGATAGTTTAGTTTCATGGATAAGAGCATGGTAGATAGATCATAGGATAAGTAGAGTGAAATTAGCGATTTGGCCAAGTTAAGTGTGGTTTAGAATTGGTTTCCTTTCTGCTATTTGTTTTGTGAAAATTCAATTAGCTTCATTCTTGTCACTTCTTTCCAACAATTCAGTTTAGTTTCGTTTCTGTCATTTCCTTCCAGCAATTTATTTAACAGTTGTTCTCATAATTTAAGAAATAACACCCTTTCGTAAAGTAGAAGAGGATGGCATGAACATAATGCATCTGCTATGTATATATCACTGTCACCTCAAAGTTTGTACGAACCCCGGGTTGATAAAGTAAAGTAGGGAATCCCCTGGGAGTTGCATCACTCTTGGTGCAATACTAGGGCTCACCAGGTTTCTCACTTTATCTTGACTCAATGGAATAACTTACGGAAAAGGAACTGTGTCAGGTATAATATTAACCCTTTTTCTCACCCGGTCATCAACCATATAAGGTATACACAATCTAATAATATCTTTGGAAATCACCATTCGCCAACGCAATTTCCATTCACCCAACTATGTTTCTATGCAAATACCATTCATCTGAAAAATGTTGTCCCCTATCCAATGGAGCAAGCAACAGTTATGCATAAAAGTCAAAATTTCTTATTTTCCACATGTGATGGATTTCATCTTCTCTGAAATTGTTACTTTTTTTATTTTATATATATATATATACCCAATTCTGATTTCCAGATACTGCAAACTTCAAACTATATTTACTTAGCGTTATATCCCCAACTCACAATTTACTTCTTGGATATCATCTGGCACTCTACCACAAATAGTATTCCAATGCAATTCGAAATATGGGATTAAAAACAATATATATCCAAGAAATGGTACATTACAAAAATTTCAATACCTCAATTACAAGGCTACGAACACAATCTCTATTTTTGGATTGTTACTGCAGGTATATGCATCTCTCCAACACAATGTTTAATACTGGCCGCACACCACGATTCCACGGTAATATTCATTCAAAATTTTACAACCTCCATGGGTCTCTGTGAATGTTTTACACAGAATTTAAACTCTCCACCATAGCCCACAGACTCGTGTTAACTCTCCATGCAATTACTATGCCAATATACCCAGCGATGTCAACACAATAACATGCCACTCTGAAACATTCTTAAACAAATGTGACACGAAGTTCCTTAAGCCTTCTCATAACAATTACTACCACCCTTCCAAGCAACGATGGCCAAGTCGTAGGTTTAACTCGTCACATAGTATGTTGTACATAGTCATATGTCACATGGCTTGCTCTTTGAGGCGGAAATTACCAACGCTGCGGACTCTCCTCAGTAATAAACATTGTTGCCTACTAGATGTTACACCTACATGAGTTCAAAATCACATATCCGTCACATGTGATAGTTCCTTTGCCAAGTACGTTAAGACGCTCACGTAGTGGTGCGGCTTCACACTTGCCGCTGACTTATGGTTTTCAACCCATGGCTTTGTCAAGGCTGTGATGGTTCATTGTTGTAATGTCGATGCTCACCTCATGTTAACGTTGTAGCTAACACACGATCACTTGCATTTTTTCTTCAACAAATTCGCCTTCTGGCAATCTTATCTTCAATGGACGGAGAAGCTATAGCGCCCTGTTCTGCCTCTTCAGCTACGTTAGCAATTTTTGTAACATCTACCCTGGTTTTTTCACATCACAACATGTAGGCAACGACATAGTCACAAGTAAGATCCAATGTAGATTCACGTGACTCACTCAGCCACAGTCAACACCACAACCTTTTTTTGACCTTCTGACGCTACTTTTAATTCGAACAACTAAGTCTAGATAGTATTCTGAAACGACTTCACGCAATGAAGCATGTAGTGACCGCTGCTTCAGTAATAAGCTTATTCTCTTTTCTCATACACCACAATCAAATAATGCAAACACAATTACAAACCTATTGCTCTGATACCAAATGATATCAGGATTCTGGGTTCAATCAAATCCTAACATATAAAACAGTGTGTTTCCTTTAACATGAAAACACTCATAAAATCTTCATTAAGAAAACAATTTGCAGCTTAAAATATACATACAGGAAAGAGAGTTATGAAAACAAAAATATACTGATATAAAATAACACAAGAAATCTTCGGCCAAATATTACAATGAATGGCCTTTCGGCTCTCGGCCCTTTACAAAAAGCTCTCAACCCATTCCTCAACCTCTTTGTATTCCTCACTTCCTCACTTGTTTTTCATCCTCACACAACCCTCCTAATTATACATAAATATGAATTTATTCCACTCCATAAATTCCTCCACACAAATCTCAACTAAAATCTAAATTAGATTTATCTTTATTTGGACTCAACTAAGTCCTGTGTATGGAATTCCTAATCCTTAAATTATCTATCTAATTCCATTCCACTCATATCCTTAATTATTTAAGGAATATTTACAATAATCCTCACATTTATATTTTCTCTCCTAATTTATTAAATTTGAGCAAAATAATTAATAAAATAATTAAAACACCTCACCCCCTAAATTACATAAATGTATACTAAAATTTAAGCTTGATGCTCTTGCATCAGACTCCCTAGGTTAAAAATAATCATGATCGCCTGATCATGTGTTTCGAATATTTTTCTTCTTGGATCTCATACCTTTTTCTGCAATTTCCCATTTGTTGCTACTTTTTTTTGTTGTTTTTCTCCAGTTCTCCATACTTTATGTTGCATTGCCCCACTAGATATGCTTTCACAGTCTTCCGCTGTCTTCCTCTTGTTGCTTCTTCTTTTTTTTTTACTGCTTCTATCTTCTTCTTGGATACTTCCATCATTATCCTCCTTATCTGTTCAATTTCTCTGTCCAATAGATCTTTTGTCTATTGTTTACTTTCACCTCTTGATTTCTAAAAGTTTATACTTACTACTGCCCTTTCATCCTTGCCCTCTTGTTCACTATTGTCTTGCACCTTCACATTCTTCATTTCCCAATATTGAAATTGAGATTCCCTTCCATGCCTTGAATCTTGATTCTTCAGCATAATTTCCAGCAATCTAAACTCTTGGTTTCATGGATTACAATTTTCCACAGAAAAACTTTCTTGTTTTTCACTTGTGTCAAATTTTCTCCATCATCTACAATAAAACCTGCAATCACAAAAAAATTAGTAAAATAAAAAACATAAGGCCTCAATGCCTCTTCCTCCACTGGCAACATTTCAGTATGCTGCTCTAAAATTTCCTCTTCCATCAACAAATCAGTATGCGGATTTAACTTCTCTATGAGACTGTCGGGTAGTCCCTCCTCCATATCATTTGTTTCAAGAATGTCTCGTTGTTTTGTTTCATAATAATGAATTTATTTGATTTGCTGAATCATTCCTACATCCTTATCCTCTGTTTCCCGATTATTATTCAGGACAATTTCTTTGTCTTTCTCTTTCAGCAACTCACCCTGAGCATAGATCCTCTACTTTTCTAACTTTCTTCTTTGAAGATCTAAATTTCTATATAACTCAACAATCTCAATTGGGGTAGAACTTGGAAACTTTACACAACTTTCCATACCTTCACTTGCTGTTGACCAATCATTAGATGGCCCTTCTTCCTCTGCTTCAATACTCTTTTGTTTATTCCCATGAGACCCTTCTGTCTCCTTTTGTTTCTGAGATCTTGCTATCTTAGCATCATTCTAAACAAATTTCAAATTCAACTTATTCTCCTTAACAAACTTCAAATTTTGTTCAACATCCTATGATGTACCTGCGATCACACACAAATTATTAGTTTAAAAAACAATAGACCTTGTGGTCCCACTTGATGCTTCAGTCATCATATCTCCTCGCTGCTCTGAATCCTTCATTTGATTTAGTTCTTCTGTATATTTCTCTTCTGTCACACCATTACTTTTAGAAAGCAATGGATCATATTCTGGCTCACATATCAAATCTCCTTTTACATACTCATTTAAACTGAGTAATTTTTCCTTCAATTGAGCATTCACTCTATGCTCCCACTTCACTTGTAATATATGCCATTTGAATTTCCTTTTCATACTCCATCTAGATCTCTGGTATGCTATAATTTTCTGTAACATTTCCATCAATAACTCAAGATATAATTTTATCTCAACTTTCTCCCGCTCATAGTCTTCATCAGTCAGCTGCTCACATATGCCACTTACCTTGGCACTTTCCCTTTTCTGCCTTCGATTGAGGTATTTCTCAGAACCTATGAAATGACTATCAACAGACATCTTCTCCTCCTTTTTTCACGTGTGGATTTCATTCAATCCAATTTTTAGCAAGTCTCCCCACTTGCCAATCAACAATGCAAGCTTTCTTTTGGTGCTTGACCTCTTTTAGTTCTTTGTCTTGGGATTAGTCTTTGGCAATTCTATTGCTTCTCTCTGTTGTAAACAACACTTTAGTAATGCATGTGTTACAATGACAAATTCTTTGGGTGTCAGGCTCTGCCAATCATGCACCCAATTACATTCAAAACTTTAACTTGGCTTAGGACTCTTGGCTCAGACTTTACATCAAATCTTCATTTTGGATGAAAAATACTCAAAAAATTATCCGAAATTTCATTTGACCCTAAAATCTGTTTGACTTCAAGGCTTGCCCAAATTATGATAGTGGATATTTTGACTTAATTCAAGTTATACATTCTTCCCATGAACATACACCCCTAATACATTTTATGATGTAAAATATTCACTCTCTCTCATACTTCATTCTTCAGAAGATATCACAAGTCATCAATTTCATCATCTCACATTTATCATTTACTCACATGACACTAAATTCTGTAACTTGAAATGCAATTCACTTTTCCAAAGATTTATTTTATGGTGAAAATAAAATAAACCATTCAATTTTCAACATTCAAGATACCTTTTTAAAATGATGTATGATACCTTATGCTTCCATTAAGGTTATCAATAAACCTTTCTCTTCACAAACTCAATTCTCTGGATTCCACACTTTTGTGCCGTCTTTGTCACTGTAATTACTTGCATGCCCTTCACACCATAAACTCGTCATTTTAATGCAAAAAATTTTCCTGCACTTTTATGCACCATACAACATCAATTCACATCTCTTCACCTGTGTATAGAGAACATGTTTTCAACTTCTTTGATGAATAATGTACAACTTGTACATTGTGTCCATCCTGAATAATTCCTCCTTAGATACCGCCACATGATGGTAAAACAAATATTTTACAACATCAAGCAATTATGTTTTCAATCACAAATCAAAAGAATTCTCCTTTTTCCAACTACAAGCTTTGGTCCAAATGACTTAACCAAAACTGTGAAGAATCCACATTATGCATAATAAACTCTCTCACATAAAAATGCATGTTTCTCTTTATATCACCCAGGATTAGCACATTTTCCCATTCATTTTCCATTCATTTATACCTCCACATTTGCAATGAGTATGGAAAGGAAATTTTATCATCCATCTTTTAAAATACCTCTACTCAATGAATATTGATTCATTCAATGAGCACTTACCTTGAATCTTCTTGTGGTTGAAATGAACCAACTCTTCTCTCGCGTATTATTTTAGGAATACATTCAAGCCTCTACAGACTTTGTCTCCCATGGACTGCTAGTTATCCAACTCCAAACGTGAGCTTTGTCTCCACCCCATCATCTAGGTTTGAATATGCAATGTCAATTTCCTAACATAAACTTTTTCCAGCAAATAATGTTGGAAACCTTCAAGGAATACACAATCTAATCATGTCTTTGGAAATCGCCATTCACCAACACAATTTCCATTCACCCAACTGTGTTTCTACGCAAATTCCATTCACTTGAAAAATGTTGTCCCCTATCCAATGGAGCAAGAAACAGTTATGCATAAAAGTCAAAATTTCTTATTTTCCACATGTTATGGATTTCATCTTCTCTGCAATTGTTACTTTGTTTATTTTATATATATATACCCAATTCTGATTTCTAGATACCACAAACTAAAAACTATGTTTGCTCAGCGTTATATCCCCAACTCCCAATTTACTTCTTGGATATCATCTGGCACTCTACCACAAATAGCGTTCCAATAAAATTCGCAATATGGGATTAAACACAATATTTATCCAAGAAATAGTACCTCGAAAAAATTTTAATACCTCACTTACAAGGCTGCGAATGCAATCTCTGTTTTTGGATTGTTAGTACAGGTATATGTATCTCTCCAACACAATGTTTAATATTGGTCGCACACCATGATTCCACGGTAATCTTCATTCAACATTTCGCAACCTCCATGGGTCTGTGTGAATGTTTTACATAGACTTTAAAATCTCCACCATAGCCCACGGACCCGTGTTAACTCTCCCCGCAATTACTATACCAATATACCCAGCAATGTCAACACAATTTTGATGCCAACAATGTCAACGCGATAACATGCCACTCTGCAACATTCTTAAACAAACTTGACACGAAGATCCTTAAGCCTACTCATATCAATTACTACCAACCTTCCAAGAAATGATGGCCAAATCGTAGGTTCAGCTCATTACATAGTCTGCTGTACATAGTCATATGTCACATGGCTTTCTCTTTGAGGCAGAAATTACCAACGTTAAGGTCTCTCCTCAATAATAAATGTTGTTGCCTACCATACGTTACACCTGCATGAGTTCACAATCACATACCCGTCACATGTGGTAGTTCCTTTGTCAAGTGTGTTAAGACCCTCACGCAGTGGTGTGGCTTCACACTTGCCGCTGACTTATGGTTTTTAACCCATGCCTTTTTCAAGGCTATTACGGTTCATTGCTGTAATGTCAACGCTCACCTCATGTTAACGTTGTAGCTAACACACGATCACTTGCATTTTTGCTTCAACAAATTCGCCTTCTGGCAATATTATCTTCAACATATGGAGAAGCTATAGTGCCCCGTTTTGCCTCTTTAGCTATGTTAGCAATTTTTGTAACATCTACCCTAGTTGTTTCACATCACAACAGGCAGGAAACAAGATAGCCACTAGCAAGATCCAATGTAGATTCAGGTGACTCACTCAACCACAGTCAACGCCACAACTCTTTTTTGACCTTCTTACGTTGCTTTTAATTTGAACAATGCAATCTAAACAACATTCTGAAATGACTTCACGTAATGAAGCATGCAGTGACTGTTGCTTCAATAATAACCTTCTTCTCTTTCCTCGTACACCACAATCAAATAATGCAAACACAATTACAAACCCAATGCTCTGATACCAAATGATGCCAGGATTTTAGGTTCAATCAGATCCTAGCATATAAAACTGTGTGTTTCCTTTAATATGAAAACACTCATAGAATATTCATTAAGAAAACAATTTGCATCTTAAAATATACATGCAGGAAAGAGAGCTATAAAAACACAAATATACTGATGTATAATAACACAAGAAATCTTCGGCCAAATATTACAATGAATGGCCTTTCGGCTCTTGGCCCTTTACAAAAAGCTCTCAACCCATTCCTCAACCTCTCTGTACTCCTCACTTCCTCACTTGTTTTTCATCCTCACACAACCCTCCTATTTATACATAAATATGAATTTATTCCACTCCATAAATTCCTCCACAAAAATCTCAACTAAAATCTAAATTATATTTATCTTTATTTGGACTCAACTAAGTCCCGTATATGGAATTCCTAATCCCTAGATTATCTACCTAATTCCATTCCACTCATATCCTTAATTATTTAAGGAATATTTAGAATAATACTCACATTTATATTTTCTCTCCTAATTTATTAAATTTGAGAAAAATAATTAATAAAATAATTAAAACACTTCACCCCCTAAATTACATAAATGAATAATAAAATTTAAGCTTGATGCTCCTACATCAAAACATAGTAGAGGAAACTCATTTTGAGAACAAATAAAATGATAATCATGATTTCATAGACTCTAACATTAGATTGAAGACCCACCATATTCCAAAGATCGATATGAGGAAGTTTGATGGAAAGGATCCCGTAACATGGATACTATAGATGGAGCAATATTTTGACCTCCATAATGTGCAAAACACACAAAAGGTACACATTGTAACTTTATATTTAGAACCCAATCAATTTGTATGGCATCGATGGATTTTTTCTCGTAAAAAAACTTTCACTTGGTCAATTTTTATTGCGGGTTGTGCAACAACCCCCCTTTTTATTTAAGTATTAGTAATAATACTAAATATGAGGGGACCCTTAGTCAAAAAAATCCAAAAAAAATTAATTAGTGCTTGTTTCCTTTCTCAAATAAAACTTACTATCATAACTTATGGAAATTCCTTAGGAAATCATTAAATACACTTAAGTTTATGATAAATTAGAATAAAATCTTTTCTTTGAAGAAAATATCGCATCTATCGCAATAAGTAGACATCCTTTGTAAGGCAGAATCTTTTAAATTGCGATTTTGCGATATTGCGATAGCGCGATCCCAAAAACTATGCATTAAAATATTGATCGCAAACCGCATATCGCAGAAAAGATTTTTAACAAATACTTTTAATATATTATATTTTGCGATATTGCGATATTGCGATTTTGCGATGCTATGAGACTGCGATTCGTGAATATTACGATTTGTGATAATTGCGATCTTGCAATGATTTATATTTAAGAAAACTGCGATCTACGATATTGCGATATTGCACAGCAAATCACAGATCGCAATGTCGCAGATTCTTAAAAAGCTCGTTGTCCAAAGAAAATATTTTCATAAATCAATATCCGTCATGCGCTTTAATGATTGAATTAATGAATGGATTGTTATTTATCGATAAAAAGGATTTTGTTTTGATTGAAAGGTCGTTTCACATTTAAATAATATTTTTCATTCTCCTTTAGCATTTAAAACCATCCCGTCACCTTTCTCATATCATTACTCTCACTTAATTCGTAAAACCTTGGTAACGAAGGAGCGAGAAGACATAAACATTCATGATATTATGGGGAAAAAGAAAGAAGAAAACTCCAAGTTCTGAAAGCAAAGGAATGGCTTTTTATTGTGTAGATACACTTTAACAAGGATGCCGGTATCACCACAGGAGGAATGCATAATGCACTGTGAAGAGAAAATCCCCGGGGGTAATTAAGTCGCGGCTACTACGGGTTCAAGTAGTTCCATCTAAGCATCTCTTACGAATTAAACATTTCATTTTTTGCACCCGAATAAACGGCCAAGGCCAAGGGAATTCTTAAAATTATCTGAGATATGGCCAATGGGTCTTGGATAGCCACCAGAGCATTTGGACGGGCAATTTAGAACTCTAGATGAAGCTCCTCGGGTCATTCACTACGGAAGATTTGGGGCTGGTGTATCACTTGTCGGAGCACAGGCTTGGAAAAACTCGTGTTTATGGAGAAATTTGCTAGGGAAAAAGAAAATTTGGAGGAGTGCACAAAGGAATGGACCAAAAGAGATGAACCATTGAAGAAAGACAAACACGGTATGTACAGTACTGGTTCACTCACCTCTCCCTATTGTTTTTATGTTGCTATGTTATGTAGGCTTTTTGAAAAGCCTGACATAAATAAGGTCTTGCCTGAATGGCTTCCGTTATTAAATGCTGTTGTTAACCCTACCATTGTAGACTGGGCCAAAATATTGTCTGATAATTTAGCCACTGCTATTTTCAATTACCGGTCTAAACGAACTGTCTCTCAGAGGATTTATCCTCCTTTTTATCTGGTGCCTATGTTATGGATTCTATCTGCTTTGTTTATAAATTCCCTTTAATGGGTTGGCAATGGACAATTCATGATCCTTTGCCTATTCATGTGTATCACAAAGAACTGTGGGAATCAAAATTTGTTCCTCATTTTTACAAGATTTTCCATGGCATAATGTTGCCGCTGTACAAAATATTGTATAATAAGGATGCTCCAAGGTTTTCCCCAGAAGTAGAAGTCGACATTCTCCCTGTCGCACGATGGTTTGGAGAAGAGTTGTTTACCTATGTAAGGGTTTTTGGAAGCTCTGCTTCTCCTCATGTTTTACCCTTGTATGCTCCGGATAAACTTATAGCTCGGGAAATTACATACCAAACCTGTGGTGAAGGAGGTTTGACAAAGGAATTAAAGGATAAGAAGAAGACCATCTGGCCACAATTTCCCATAGCCTGTGGAGCATTTTCATTGTTTGATGTTGGTCATGCATTGAAAGAGGTAAGCAATATTCCATGCTTACAACTGTTCAAATTTTCAAGAAGACTATTTGATCCATATGATGTTGTCAAAGATTTCACCACTGCAGTTAAGGTGAGAGTATTTTCTGGAGAAGAAGATCCTTTTGATGATATGTTTCAAGAGAAAGGTTCCTTTAAAGAAGTTCTGCATTTAGCTCAAACACAGTTTTCCCAAGAAGTATTTCAAGAATTTAAAATCTAAAGAGAAAGAAGATTGACCACTATCCCTTTGGAAAATTTACGCTTGGAACCCGCAAGGGAACCAACTCCTAGTGTTAGTCTTAGTGGCAACTCAGATACATAAAAGTCTAAGTCGAAGTCTGAAAAAGAAACTTCTGAACGTTCTAAAAGGACTGATAATGATGAAGGCTCGGTGAAAGATACAGCTCAAGTGAAAGAGCTTTCACAACAACAGACTTCAATTACTCCATAGTTGAATCTTCCACCTCTAAATATACAGCACCCGACAGACACGACTGAATTAGACAAAGAATGGGAAACATTTAATGAATTGCTTAATGTTGAAGGACAGAATATACAGACCCCTATACAGAAAACAAAAGTTTTGGGCACGAGAATAAGTGGCAATGTCACAGAGACTGAGCATATACATATCACTCCCTCTTCTGAAATTGTACTTAATATAGAGGACATTCCTCCTCTGGATGTATTCTACAGCTCGCAGTATAAAGCAATAGTGAGAAAGAAAAGGAAAAAGAGAAATTTAGAGAGCGTAATCTCTACTAATGCAGAACAATTAGATGTCTTATGGAAAGATCCTACTACGGATCCTACTGAGAAACTTACCAAGTTATCTCAGATTATAGGAGCTTATGCCTCATGACTGGCAAACAAAGCATCTAGTCACGATTATTATTAAATCAAAACAAGATGAGATGCAAGTTGCCTGAGCAGCAATTTAAACAGAAGATCCCATGCCAATAGTGGCTCCACAATTAAAACTTGAAAAGAGATTCTGACCGGGGGAAACGACAAATACAAATTGGATATCGAGAAAAGTTTGGGTGATAAAAATAAATACGAGGATTATGCAGAGAAGAACACAAAGATGACCCCAAGCTTCCGAGTTTGTGAGAATCTGTTTATAGAACAATCCATTTATACAGCTGTAAATTATAATATGCCAAAAAATCTCGCAATGGAACTCTTTTTGTAAACAAAGTGATAAAATCACTAATCATGTCGTAGAATTACGACATGATTATGATTTAACTAATGAAAGAGTTACTAATTATTTGGCATGGCAAAAGACGGAGAAAGAAGCTGGAGCACCAATTATCAATGACGAGTCATAAATGATAACACTAAAAATGAATTAGGATGCAGGATCAAAAAGCGGCGCGAGAGGAAGTAGCTACGTAACAATGAAATATTGATTACTGTAAATGAGAATTTTCACAAGGCTAATTTGATTTCAGAAACTATTCCGGGATATCTTCCACAGGCACAGCAATTGCAAGTATAATGGAAACAAAAGGCGGAAGAAAAATCAAAATCAATTCAAGGATTGACAAGATTAAATTGGGATTCTTACTGGACATATCTAGTAAAACCACACAGTCAATGCAACACTCTTAATTGCATCATTAATTCTGCTGAGAAGATCGCTCCTACACTTTCCGATTCTGTCTTTTTAGGGCAGTTTAAATCTGAATTCGGCCAACCACCTCTTCTCAAAACAATGATGGATGCTTGCAAATTCAGAGATCAAATTCATAAGTAGTTAGTTAATAGTTTTCAATTTTAGATTTAGTTTTAAGTTTTACTGTATTTTTTCCTAAAAAAAGGACGGTCATTTAAACCGAATCCTAAATTTTTGTAATAAACTATTTTTAGATTTAGTTAGTAGTATTTAAACCCTTCTCATGCATTTAAAGAAGGGTCCTAAAATTTGTCAAAAACTTATCCTCAGAACATGCACTTCTGCACCCTCAGAGGAGGTTTTGATGAATGAATGGAATGAGATTTATTGATATCTATGTCTAATATATGTTACTGATGTTGCATTTCTGTACTCTTAATGGATGTTAGATTAGGAAGAGATAAATCATTATTGCTTCTAGCTCATGAGTAGAACCAGTTATAAATGGTACTTTTATCTCTTAACTGTTTCTGTTTCTGTGTTAAAAGTGATATTTATGTTCAGTTATTTATATATTGATGTTTGAATACTTGAGTTATCATTTGGCATTTTTGTACGGTGATAGCTATTTATTTGTACTTGATGTATGAATAGCTTATTATGTGATATGTTTCTCACAACTATTTCATCTAACTTTTTATATGAAATGGTTTATCTTTATTGAATTCTTTTCTCATGATAATTGAATGATCTTTATTATCGATTGTTATCTGAAATCATTTTAGATCGCATAAATAGAAAGATTTACATCCCGGGTTAGTTTTAGAGTTAGATATTTCTTAGAATATAGTTTGCATATGAATAGATTAGGAATAGATTAAAAGCATTTTACTTAGGAATTTTAGAAAAGAAATATCAAATCTCAAACACACACACACATATTGGGAAACTGGTCCCATTATCCCCAGTCGGACCCACTACACCAAACGGAAAAGGAGCTGCTAACCAAGGTTCGGACCGGGTGGGTATCCCCCTTGTTGTAGACCCGATTTTTGGGGCTTCAACATATTTGGCGCTAGAAGGAGGGCCTCAAACTATGAATGGAAAGTGAATCTAAATCTAAATACCATTCTAAGAGTAAATCACCCTCACCATCTTCCCCGACTTCTCCATCATACTCAGAAATTTTAAATCTAGAACCAGAAGTCGAAAGAAGAACAGACACTGCCACAAACCCTGACTTTTCAGAAGAATCTGCTATTGAACCTCCTGAAGTCGAATCTTTGATTCATAAAGTTCAGCGATTTTCAATATCACCTCAAAGGTCTGATAAATCTCAAGGCAATGTGACTTCGCAATATAATCCTGCTCATCCTCTCACTAGATTACAGAGTGAAAAGCTTGGCATTCAGCCAACTGAGTTACCTCTACCTACAAGAAAAAGAGCTAGGAAATCACCTAAAGGGTCTGATAGTGAGACTCTTTCATCATCATCATCCATCTCGAACACTTCATCGCGAAGTCAACCACCCACTCCTCCACTCCAGATTACTGTCCATCAGTCCACTCAATCTTCCACTTCTCCTTCTCAAATCATAATATCTTCATCTTCTCAGTCACAAATATCATCTTTTGCACTTTCCTCTGTTAGTAGTTCAATGATGGCCGAAATGCCATGGAATAATCCAGGGGTGGTCTTAACGCCTGCACCCTTGAGTCAATTACCAGCCCATCCTGAAAAATGGCTGCCTAAGTTTAATCCTGAAGCAGGCATGCTAGCAAAAGAACATATAAACAACTTTATGTTGTCTATAAATCTTAATGGAGTTATTAATGAAGATGCTGTTGTCCGAATTTTTCCTTATACCCTAAAAGGAGCAGGTGGATCATGGTATTTCTCATTACCATCTGGATCTATCACTACTTGGGATATCTTTCAATATCAATTTTTAACTAAATTTGGTGACAACAGGTCTACAGCAACATTCATCAATGATTTATCTAATCTTAGAGCTGATTCAAAAGAACTTGTCAAGGATTTCAATTCATGTTTCAATAAATTGTTAAACAAAATTCCTACTGCTTCCAAGCCTAGCGAAGAAGTGCGAAGTGAATGGTACATTTCTGCTTTACCATCAAACATAGCAATCTTTGTTGATAGGGCTAACAAAACAACTTTAGCAGACAATATGAAGGAAGCAATAGCAGTAGAGAAACGAATCATTGCTTTAGAAAAGAAAAATGCAATAGAAGAACGGAAATCCAAGAAGGTCACTTTTAAGGAAGATCCCAAGAAAAAACAACCAAAAGATCCATTTGATTTAGAAGGATTGCAGAAAGTTTTGAAAACCATGTCCAATGAAATGGTTGATATCAAGAAACAAGTAGCAGAAACATCTTCTAAAAAGTCTTTCAAGCCTTTTAGAAGAAATCCTTCAACTGATTCAAAACCACCAAATGCTATTACAAATGCTGAATCAGAAGAAGAAGAAGAAGAGACTGTTACTAAAGAAACTACTAATGAAGAAGAGGTGGTAGAAGTACAAGGCATGTGGGATTTCATCCTCCCAGATGAGGAAGACCAAGAAGCATCCCCGGTTAGCACTAGAAGTAGAAATCAACTTGATCCTCCTCAATCTACTCCTAAGCCAAATATCGCAAGCTCATTGGTTAAAGATAAAGTTGCACCCAAGAAAACAACATCCAAAGCAATTCAAACTAGCCCAGTCCAAACAGATTCATCAATTCCATCAAGAACATTGATTGTTCCGGATGAAATGGAATATAACATTATAGAAGATATGAAGAAGACTAGGGCTAACATCACTTTGTATGAATTGAGCAAGTTAAAGCACCAGCAAAAGGTACTTTTGAAAGAATTACATGCTATACCAGAAAAACCTTTGCCCAATCCTGTAATTTCTCAAGCTTCCAATGAGATGGGAAGACCTCCAACTAATTCGATTAGTAAAGTTGATCTTGAAAATATCGCTTTAATTGGAGGAAGATCGAGATCTCATACTCCTCCCTTTCTTCTTACTTATGAATTTTTCAATAAAAATTTGCATAACTGTTTAGTGGATTCTGGAGCTTCATCTAATATTTTACCAAAATCAGTATGTGCAAAATTAAACATTCAACCACAAAAATATGTTGTACGCATAGTGCAATTAGATCGATCGCAGGTTGAAGTGATTGGCGAATTAAACCAGGTTACCATATGGCTGTCATCAAATCCAAAGGTATGTCAAGTCATTGATATTTTAGTTGCAGATATTCCAGAATTTTATGGCTTAATTCTTAGCAGAGATTGGTCAGAAAAACTTCATGGATACTTTGCAACCAATTGGTCGCACATGTGGCTTCCTTACAATGGTAAACCAAATCAGATAAAGGTTGAACGAGAAAAGCATCAGAAATACATAGTAACAGAATTGGAAGGAGAGAATGAACCAGTTGCATACAGCAGTAATATCATTGGAAATTACTCAGTTGATTCTTTCTTAGGGAATTTTAATGCTCATACTTCACCTTATTTAGAACATTCTGTTTGATCTCAAATAGAAAAATTTTCTCAGATAGATAGTTCTAAATGTATTAATGTTGTAGATACTCCTGTAAATAAATCTTTATTTTGGAAATTATTTTTTGATGGTTCTAAGTCTAATGAAGGAGCAGGAGCAGGATGTGTGTTGGTTAGTCCAGAGGGAAACAAAATTATGCTAACTTGTAGACTTGAGTTTGAATGCACTAATAACACCACAGAATACGAGGCTTTAATCCAAGGATTATATAAAGCAATCGGATTAGATATCAAATATCTACAAGTTTTTGGAGATTCAGAAATTGTAATCAAATAGGTACGCAATACTATACACTGTTTATCAGGTCATTTAAAGCATTATCAATCTTTAGTTCAAGATCTGACTGAACATTTTATAGCATTCAATATTTCACCAATTCCTAGAATCCAGAATGCTAGTGCAGACCTCTTAGCCAATGTAGCCTCTAAGCTCATTCCTGCAGAAGACTTTAGTCCTGATCGATTTTCAATTGAATTAATCTTTAGACCTTCGATTCCTGATAACGTTACCAATTGGAGAATTTTCAACGATGATCCTAATATTGTAAGCTTCCTCACATCTGAAGGATCTTATACCAATCAGATAATTGATGAAGACCAACATGACAAACAATTACAACATGATAGCACTAATAATGCTATTCCAAAGTCAATAGTCAAGTTAGAAGACCTTTATGATTTGAAAGATCGATTTAAAAGATCTACCAATTCAAAATTACAAAGTTCAACTTTGAATTATGAATTAGTAAATCTAGGAACTGATACCAAACCACATAATATCAACCTAGGCCTTGGTCTAGCTCCTGAAGAAAAATTAGCATATGTTCGTCTTTTGAAACAATATAAAAGTGTCTTTGCTTGGAACTACGATGAACTCAAAACTTATGACACTTCTATTATCCAACATACCATTCCAATGATAAATGATGAAAAACCTGTACAACAAAAGCTGAGAAAAATCCATCCCAATCTAGAAAATCAGATCAAATTTGAACTCAATAAGTTATTGAAATCCAAAATTATTTTTCCTGTTCGACATTCTAAATGGGTTTCCAATATGGTTCCCGTTAGAAAGAAGAACGGAGATATTAGAATTTGCATTGACTTTCGAAATCTTAATAAAGCTTGCCAAAAAGATAATTTTCCTTTGCCTCCAATGGAGCAAATATTACAGGCAGTTGCAGGATTAGAATTAATGTCTTTCTTAGATGGTTTCTCTGGCTACAATCAAATGTTAGTCCATCCTGATGATCAATTGAAAACTACATTTAGAACCAAATGGGGCACTTATGCATATCAAAAGATTCCTTTTGGTTTGATCAATGCTGGTGCCACATTTCAAAGAGCCATGGACATCGCTTTCAAGGGATTAGTTAACAAATTAGTGGTAATCTATTTGGATGATATAACTATATATTCCAAAAAACGAAGCAATCATCTTAAAGATTTGAAGCAGATCTTACAACATTGTCAAAGGTATGGAATTTCACTTAACCCAAAAAAATCTTTTTTTGCATTAAGTGAAGGAAAACTTCTTGGATTCATAGTGTCAAAATCTGGAATTCATATTGATCCTGATAGAATCAAGGAGATTTCTGAAATATCTTTACCTCACAATAAGAAAGCTATGCAATCTTTCCTTGGCCAAATTAATTTTGTAAAGAGATTTGTACCAGATTTTTCAAGAATAGTATCTCCTTTACAAGCGATGATAAAAAAGAATTCAAACTTCAAGTGGGGCCAAGATGAATATGAGGCATTCAATCTGATTAAACAAGCAATCATTAACGCTCCATCTTTAGCAACTCCAAATTTTTCCGATCCTTTTATTTTGTATACATTTGCCTCTGATAAATCTTACGCTGCAATACTTACTCAAGAAAATCAAGACAAAGCAGAAGCCCCAATTGCTTTCTTCAGTTCAAATTTACAGGGAGCTGAGTTGAATTACTCAGATGTGGAGAAACAAGCTTACGCTGTTTTCAAAGCAATTAAGTATTTCAGACCCTTTTTACTTAAAACCCATACAAAAATCATTGTACCATTTCCAGCGGTAAGAAATCTTTTAGTCCAAAAAGATGTGGGTGAGAAAAGAGCTAATTGGATTACTGCCTTACAAGAATATGATGTTGAGATCAAACCAGCAAATATTGTAAGAGGTCAAGGATTTTGCAAAATACTAGCTGGAGCATCACAGATTTCTGAAAAATCATCTGAAGAGATACAAACGTATGAGGTAAGCCTAAACGATGTTCAATCATTATATGTTGATATCATTTTTTATCTAAAGAATGGATATGCTCCTCCAAATCTCGATCACACCAAGAAAAGAGCTCTAAGGTTGAAGGCTAAACAATATCAGCTTGTAAACGATGTTCTTTTTAGAATGAATTACGATTTTGTTCTTCTTATATGTCTGGAGAAATCTGAAGCTGAAAAAGTCTTGCAGGAACTTCACGATGGGCCAGCAGGTGGACATTATGCTGGAGATGCTACTGCACACAAAATTCTTCGTGCAGGCTATTACTGGCCTACATTATTCAAAGATTCACATAGCTATGTAAGAAAATGTCAAATTTGTCAAACTGCAGTTGGAAGACAAAAGAAACCATCATTGCCATTACAACCAGTAAACATTGAACAACCTTTTGATCAATGGGGATTGGACATAATAGGTGAGATCGTTCCTCACTCTTCTAAGCAACATAGGTATATCATTACAGCAACTGATTATTTTACGAAATGGGTAGAAGCAGTCCCTCTCAAGAATGCTAATGCTGAACATATCATCGAATTCATAGATCGGTTCATAATCACCAGGTTTCGTTTACCTTCTGCTTTAATGTTTGATAATGCATCATATTTTTCTGGTAATGCTATGACTGAATTTGCACTCAAGAGAGGTTTTAAACTTAAATACTCTGCCAATTATTATCCACAGGGAAATGGATTAGCTGAATCCACAAATAAAAACTTAATTAGAATCATTAAGCGAACCATTGATCAAAATCATAAAAATTGGCATAAGTCTTTAACATATACTTTATGGGCAGATCAAATAACATAGAAGGCTTCTATTGGTACTTCTCCCTTTAATTTAGTTTATGGGAAAGAAGTAGTTCTTCCAACTCATTTAGCAATTCCTTCATTGGCCTTAGTTCGATATATTGATGAAGCACCAACTTCTTCCATACAACTAAGATAGATGGAAATAATTAAGTTAGAAGAACAACGAGAAAAGCCAAAATAACTCATGCTCATCATCAAGAATTAGTAAAAGCTTCCTTTGATTCAAACATGATAACCAAAAAAGACTTTCAGGTTGGAGATCTCGTTTGAAAATGGGACAAGGCTCATGAGGAAAAAGGAAAACATACGAAATTTCAACGAATGTGGCTTGGTCCTTTCCAAATTGCAGAAATCATAGGTCCATCTACTTTTATGTTACAGGATTTAACAGGTAAAAGAGAGTCTTTGCCTGTTAATGGACAAATTCTCAAAAAATATTTTCCATAAGAGATCATTCTTCTATTTTGTATATTAGTTTCCTTTATCGTCATAAATAAAACGAGTTGTTAATGGTTACATTTGGAATTCACAAAAAAGATATAAATTCTCTTTTTTAGATGTTGTTTCTTCAATTTTACATATAGAATTCTTTTTAGAATATTGATCATTGTTATTCAAAGATATAGTTAAAAACTTTAGCCTAGAAATGATACTAGTTTCAACTTCGAAAAATTTGATAAAAGGCAATTTTTAGTGAAAGATTGTTTCATATCAGTCGAATGAAAGGTATCAATAACAAAACAAAGTTTCTCTGTAGAAAAATTCTTTCCAAAAAACTCTACCATTGTCGTCCAGAGCTATCTTAAGGAAACAATGATTTCCTACCCACTTAGGAAATTACAACGTTCAGGGAATTATCCAATAATACACTTAACTTAAAGAGTAAGAGGTCTCATCACGAGCTGACTTATCATGATCATAGATATTATAGCTTGCTGACTTTGCCAATACTGCATACCACAATAGGGAAATGACTCAAGATTGTCATAAATCAAAAGGCAAGGGGTCTCATCACGAGCCAACTTGTTCAAAAAAGTTATAAATCAAGTGAATGGCACTGTCATAAATTGGCTACCAAACCAAGACATTGTTCTTTAAGAAGAAAAAGAAAAATAAAAGAAATAAGTGTGAATATGGATTTATCTTTGAAAATTGTATATTTCTCTAAGTAGGATACAGGATCATTACTGGGTAACAGGTAACCCTGTCGAGGCTATAAACGCTTGCTGGCAGCAGTGGCTCTACCTACGAAAAATGAGCATATTTTAAGTTGATTTACAGAGAAGCCTTTGTTTTTATCTTTATAAACTAAGTAATGACTGATGTAAATACAAGGACTAGCTTGAGGAAGTGAATAATCAAAGTTGAATATAGAAGAAATGAAATATCATTTATAGATTAAAGCATAATGTACTTTGTCTTTTCATAATAAAGTTTGATTTTCTGGAAAATTTTCTGCTTTGAAAAGTTTAGAAAATTCAAAAGAAAAGCAGAGATAACTGGTTCTTCCAAGTGAATCGCCAATTGTTGTGGCCAGCAACAACCCCCCTTTTTATTTAAGTATTAGTAATAATACTAAATATGAGGGGACCCTTAGTCAAAAAATCCAAAAAATTAATTAGTTCTTGTTTCCTTTCTCAAATAAAACTTACTATCATAACTTAGGGAAATTCCTTCGAAAATATCTAAATAAACTTAAGTTTATGATAGATCAGAATATAATCTTTCTTTGAAGAAAAAATACCGCATCCATCGCAAAAAGTGGATATCCTTTGTGAAGCAAAATCTTCTAAATTGCGATTACGCGATATTGCGATAGCGTGATCCCAAAAAAACTGTGCATTAAAATATTGATCGCAAACCACATATCGCAGAAAAGATGTTTAACAAATACTTTTCATATATTACATTTTGCGATATTGCGATTTTGCGATTTTGCGATATTGCGATTTCGCGATGCTATGAGACTGCGATTCATGAATATTGCGATTTCCGATAATTGCGATCTTGCGATGATTTCAATTTGAGAAAACTGTGATCTACGATATTGCGATATTGTGATATTGCATAGCAAATCGTAGATCGCAATGTCGCAGATTCTTAAAAGCTCGTTGTCCAAAGAAAATATTTTCATAAATCAATATCCGTTATGCGCTTTAATGATTGAATTAATGAATGGATTGTCAATTATCGATAAAAAGGATTTTGTTTTGATTGAAAGGTTGTTTCATGTTAAAATAATATATTTCATCCACCTTCAGCGTTTAAAACTATCCCGTCACCTTTCTCATGTCATTACTCTCACTTAATTCGTAAAACCGCAGGCGCGAAGGAGCAGAAGACTATACAAAGCATTCACAGAGTATTATGGGAAAGAAAGAGAAAACTCCAAGTTCTGAAAACAAAGAGATGGCTTCCCTATATGCAGATACTGCTTGCAACAAGGATGCTGGTATCACCACCTGGGAGGGAATGCATAATCTGCTCGAAGAAGAAAATCCCAGGGTAATGGAAGTCGCGGTTACTGCAGGTTCAAGTAATTCATCTGAAGCATCTCTTACAGAATTGGCTTGTTCATTTTTGCACCGGATAGCAGTAAGACCGAGAATTCTTCCGTATACAGATATGGTAAAATGGGTGCTGGATAGCACCGATATTTCAGACAGGAAATTTAGAAATCCAGATCAAGAGCTCATCGGGTCATTCACTATAGAAGATTTGAGGCTTATGTATCATTTGCCGGAGCCTCAGGCGACTTACAACAAACAATTTATGGAGAAATTTGCTAGGGAAAAAGAAAATTTGGAGGAGTGCACAAAGGAATGGACCAAAAGAGATGAACCATTGAAGAAAGACAAACACGGTATGTACAGTACTGGTTCACTCACCTCTCCCTATTGTTTTTATGTTGCTATGTTATGTAGGCTTTTTGAAAAGCCTGACATAAATAAGGTCTTGCCTGAATGGCTTCCGTTATTAAATGCTGTTGTTAACCCTACCATTGTAGACTGGGCCAAAATATTGTCTGATAATTTAGCCACTGCTATTTTCAATTACCGGTCTAAACGAACTGTCTCTCAGAGGATTTATCCTCCTTTTTATCTGGTGCCTATGTTATGGATTCTATCTGCTTTGTTTATAAATTCCCTTTAATGGGTTGGCAATGGACAATTCATGATCCTTTGCCTATTCATGTGTATCACAAAGAACTGTGGGAATCAAAATTTGTTCCTCATTTTTACAAGATTTTCCATGGCATAATGTTGCCGCTGTACAAAATATTGTATAATAAGGATGCTCCAAGGTTTTCCCCAGAAGTAGAAGTCGACATTCTCCCTGTCGCACGATGGTTTGGAGAAGAGTTGTTTACCTATGTAAGGGTTTTTGGAAGCTCTGCTTCTCCTCATGTTTTACCCTTGTATGCTCCGGATAAACTTATAGCTCGGGAAATTACATACCAAACCTGTGGTGAAGGAGGTTTGACAAAGGAATTAAAGGATAAGAAGAAGACCATCTGGCCACAATTTCCCATAGCCTGTGGAGCATTTTCATTGTTTGATGTTGGTCATGCATTGAAAGAGGTAAGCAATATTCCATGCTTACAACTGTTCAAATTTTCAAGAAGACTATTTGATCCATATGATGTTGTCAAAGATTTCACCACTGCAGTTAAGGTGAGAGTATTTTCTGGAGAAGAAGATCCTTTTGATGATATGTTTCAAGAGAAAGGTTCCTTTAAAGAAGTTCTGCATTTAGCTCAAACACAGTTTTCCCAAGAAGTATTTCAAGAATTTAAAATCTAAAGAGAAAGAAGATTGACCACTATCCCTTTGGAAAATTTACGCTTGGAACCCGCAAGGGAACCAACTCCTAGTGTTAGTCTTAGTGGCAACTCAGATACATAAAAGTCTAAGTCGAAGTCTGAAAAAGAAACTTCTGAACGTTCTAAAAGGACTGATAATGATGAAGGCTCGGTGAAAGATACAGCTCAAGTGAAAGAGCTTTCACAACAACAGACTTCAATTACTCCATAGTTGAATCTTCCACCTCTAAATATACAGCACCCGACAGACACGACTGAATTAGACAAAGAATGGGAAACATTTAATGAATTGCTTAATGTTGAAGGACAGAATACTCCAGAACCACATGTGAACAAAAATTTGACCATGAAGGTAGTGTGATATCATGAAGCCGAGAATATACTTATAGCTCCTCCTCCTAAATTTTACCTTAATATGGAAATTATCCTCACGGATGTATTCTACATTTTGATATAAAGCGATGGTAAGGAAGCAAACAGAAAAAAGAGGTTAGAGAGAGGAAGCGATCTCTGTAATACGGAGACAATTAGATGTCTTGTGGAAAGATCCTACTACGGATCCTCACGAGAATCTTACCAAGTTATCTCTATGTTACGGGAGCTTGTGCTTCCGCAACTGTGACAAAGCATCAAAGTCGACTATTAGTAAATGAAAAAGAAAGTGAGTTAGTACAGATGCTGCCAAGCAACAGATGCAAACAAGCTCATGCTAGCAGTGAAGCACAGGTAAAACTTGAAAAGTTACAGCAAGAGCTTCAAGAGATGCAAATCGGATATCAAAAAAGTTTGGCCGATAAAGAGAAACAAATACAGATTATCCGAGAATAGCACAAAGATGATCCCAAACTTCAAGAGTTTATTTCAGAATCTATTTCTTTAAACAACCAACTACTGCAACAACAAGATGTATTATGCCAAAAAATCTCGCAATGGAACTCTTTTTGTCTAGAAAGTGATAAAATCACTAATCATGTCGTAGAATTACGACATGATTATGATTTAACTAATGAAAGAGTTACTAATTATTTGGCATGGCAAAAGACAGAGGAAGGAAAAAGAGCTGGTACACCAATTATCAATAACAGTCATAAAGAAATACTTTTCAATAATTGGGATGCACAGATCAGAGAAGCAGAGAAAGCGCCAGAGGAGTCAGCTACAGCAGCAAGCAACATTACTGATTGTGTAAATGAGAATTTTCACAAGGCTAATTTGATTTCAGAAACTATTCCGGGATATCTTCCACAGGCACAGCAATTGCAAGTATAATGGAAACAAAAGGCGGAAGAAAAATCAAAATCAATTCAAGGATTGACAAGATTAAATTGGGATTCTTACTGGACATATCTAGTAAAACCACACAGTCAATGCAACACTCTTAATTGCATCATTAATTCTGCTGAGAAGATCGCTCCTACACTTTCCGATTCTGTCTTTTTAGGGCAGTTTAAATCTGAATTCGGCCAACCACCTCTTCTCAAAACAATGATGGATGCTTGCAAATTCAGAGATCAAATTCATAAGTAGTTAGTTAATAGTTTTCAATTTTAGATTTAGTTTTAAGTTTTACTGTATTTTTTCCTAGAAAAAGGACGGTCATTTAAACCGAATCCTAAATTTTTGTAATAAACTATTTTTAGATTTAGTTAGTAGTATTTAAACCCTTCTCATGCATTTAAAGAAGGGTCAGAAACTATCAAAAGCTTATCATAAAGCATTTACACTCCAAGTAGGTTTTGATGAATGATTGAACGAGTTGTTGACTCTACCAGCAATACAATATGCTAAATGCGATATTTGCATTCTGTACTCTTAATGGATGTTGGATTAGGAAGAGATAAATCATTATTGCTTCTAGCTCATGGTGAAACAGGTTATAAATGGTATTTTTATCTCTTAATGACTGCCATTTACTGATAAAAATGATATTATATTCATTTATTTATATATTGATGTTTGTTTAAATACTTGAGTTATCATTTGGCGCTTTTATCACAGGTGATAGATATTTATTTGTACTTGATGTATGAATAGCTTATTATCGATGATTTCTACAACTATTCATCTAATTTTCATATGACCTGGATTTATCTTTATTGAATTCTTTTCTAATAATAATTGAATGATATTTATTATCGATTGTTATCTGAAATCATTTTAGATCACATAAATAGAAAGATTTACATCCCAGGTTAGTTTTAGAGTTAGATATTTATTAAGAATACAGTTTGCATATGAATAGATTAGAAATAGATTAAAAGAATTTTACGTAGGAATTTTAGAAAAGAAATATCAAATTTCAAACACACACACACATATTGGGAAACTGGTCCCATTATCCCTAGTCAGACCCACTACACTAAACGGAAAAGGAGCTGTTAACCAAGGTCTGGACTGCGTGGGTATCCCCCTTGTTGTAGACCCGATTTTCAGGCCTTCAACGGGGAGGAAATGCTAGCACATTATGAGGATACAAAGAGAAACACCTAATTTAGCAAATTGATAAATCTCAAACAAAAGGATTCAATGGTGAAGCACATTGTGGACTTCCAAAAATCCAATATAAGCGTAAATGATATTCCATAGGAGCACATGATTGTTTTATTCATAGGGACTTTAAAGGATAACATACAACATGAGGTTCACCTTTGGGAACCTGATTCATTAGAGAAGGAATTCAGGTTGGAAAGAAAAATCGAAAGAAAACTTATGGTGACAAGGAATCCTACGACTCACAATTATAAATATGGAAGTTTTGCTACTAATAGCCTTCCAAAACCCACAATGCTGACACCACAAAAATTGGTAGAAAAAAGAGAAAACGAGCTTTGCTATAATTGTGGTATAAAATATACTAAAGGTCATAAGTGTGCTGAAAATAAATTATTTTAAATATATTGGGAAGAGGAGAAAGAAACGGAACAATAAACTTCAAAAGAAGAGGATATACATCAGGAACCAACCCTAGATAAAGAAGAAATGAATCCGACCATATATTTTAATGCATTGGCAGGAATTACCACTCCTCAAACTCTCAAGATAGAAGGACATATCAAGAAGAAAAAGGCAATAGTGATGATTGATTCGAGTAGTACCCATAATTTTATTCATTGTAAGGTATCCAAGGAATTGAATTACTTCCTATACCCAAAACCAGAGTGTCAAGTGATGGTTGCAAATGGACGAACTATAAATTGCTCTGGAAAGTGCCATAATATCAAGCTGACCATGGGATAATATGGATTGAATAGTTCAATTCTCTCCATTACAATGGTTTGTGCTGATATTGTACTAGGATTCCAATGGTTACAATCTTTGGGTACAATACCTTTCAATTTTCAATAAATTTTCTTGAATTCTTTTTGGAAAGGAAGGGAAGTTGAATTAAGGGGTATTTCAAGGAAACCAGGAAAGATAATTAGCTCTAAATGAATGAAAAAGCTTCTAAATAAAGAAAAACGTGGCATAATTGCACAATTATTCTCACTAGATGTTCAAACATTAAAATCATCTATTACTCTAAATATCCAAAATGTCTTGGAAAACCAGTCCAAGGTATTTGAGACTCCCAAAGGCCTCCCACCTATTCGGGATCATGATCATGCTATTAAATTGATTCTAGGAAGTGGTCCTCCAAACATTAGGCCTTACAGATATCCCTATGCCCAAAAGAGTGAAATTGAATATATGGTTGCAAAAATTCTAGAGGTCAGTATAATTCAACCTAGTCAAAGTTATTTTTCGTCTCCAGTAGTATTGGTGCATAAGAAGGACGGATCATGGCACATGTGTCTTAGTTATAGGGATCTCAATAAGCTAACTATTAAAGATAAATTTCCCATTTCTATCATTGATGAATTATTGGATGAATTACATCGAGAAATTTACTTCACCAAGTTGGATCTGCGTTCAGGATATCATCAAATAAGAATGAATATTGAAGACAATATGAAAAAAACATTTAGAACTCATGAGGGTCATTATGAATTTTTGGTCATGCCTTTTGGCATTTCCAATGCACCTTATACATTTCAAGGTTTGATGAATTCCATTTTCAAATCCTTCCTTAGAAAATTTGTGTTAGTATTTTTTGATGATATACTAATCTACAACGAGTCTAGGAAGAATCATGTTCAACATTTGACAGAGTTCTCAAACTATTGGAGGAGAAATAATTATATTCCAAAACCTCCAAATTTTTCTTTGGAGTACAATAGGTGGAATATCTGGGTCATATTGTACCTCATGAGGGTGTTAAGGTAGACCCTAAAAAAATTAAATCCATTAAGGAATGTACGATCCCGCAACCATAAAGCATCTATGAGGATTTCTCGGGTTGGCAGAGTATTATCGCAAGTTTGTTAAGAATTATGGGAGAATAGAAGCACATCTAACAAAATTACTGAAAAATATGTTTTTTCATGAAATTTAGAAGCAACTAAGGCCTTTGAAGAGGAAATGCGCCAAACATTAGCATTAGCTACGCCAAACTTCACAAAAACCTTTATTGTGGGGTTTGATGCCTCAGGAAATGGAATTGGTGTTGTTTTAATGCAAGAAGGAAGATCCATATCTTTTGAAAGTAATCCAATCAAAGGAAGTTATTTACAAAAACCTATTTATCATAAGGAAATGTTGGAAATACCACATGAACTTAAGTAATGGAGACCTTACCTAATGGGAAGACACTTCAAGGTAAAAATGGATAATAATAGTCTTATTAATTTTTAGAACAAATAGTATCTTCATAAGATCAACAAAAATGGGTCACAAAGATGTTTGGTTATGACTTTGAAATCAACTACAAAAAAGGGAAGCAAAATGTTGTTGCAGATGCAATCTCAATAAAGGATGAGGATGTGGAAGAATTTCTTTATGCCATTTCTATTATCCAACCAGATTGGATAACCAAAGCAACGGATGACTGGAAGAATGAAAAAGAAGTGTGGATACTCATTAAAAATTTACTGCAAGATCCCAGTACATCTGATAAATTTAGCTGTAAAAATGATTCATTATGGTACAAAGATCGCTTATATCTTTGTAAGAATTCCCAACTCAAACAAAATATTCTTTTGGAATTGCAGACCTCTCCCTTAGGAGGGCACTCAGGGATGGCCTTAAATCTAATATTCAAAATTTTGTGGCAGAATTTTTGGTTCTCCAACAAAATAAAGTTGAGACAATTAAGACCCTGAGTTTGTACAACCTTTATCCATTCCAAGTCAACGTTGGGAGGAGGTTTCAATGGATTTTATCAAAGGTTTACCCAAGTCTGAAGGAAATATTTTCATCATGGTGGTAGTTGATAGACTTACCAAGTATGCACACTTTTGTGCATTATCACATCCATTTAAAGACAATATAGTTGCTACTGAATTTATGGAAACGATTCAAAAGATACATGGAAACTCAAATATTATTGTAAGCAACATAGATCCCATTTTCACTTGAACTTTTTGGACATAATTATTTTCTTTTCTGGGTACTCAATTAGCTCATAGCTGATCTTATCATCCTCAATTTAATGGGAAAAATGAGATAGTGAACAAATGTTTGGAAGGATATCTTCGATGCTTTGTATATGATAAAAAAACACAATGGGTCAAGTGGTTACCTCTGGCTGAATGGTGGTATAACACTTCCTTCCATACTACAAAAAAATGAACCCATTTATGGCACTTTATGGATATTATCCAGTGAGCCCACGTGGTGTAGAGAAGTCGGTGATGGGGTACACTGTTAAGGCACTTCGTCTGAAAGGTCATCGGTTTGAAACTCGTGGGTGATTAGGATTAGTCTAAACTATAAAAAAAAAATGGATATTATCCAGTGTCTATCACATCATATTTAAGAGAAAATTCTAAGGTTCAAGCATTGGAAGATCACATCGACCATTAAAAACAAGTTCTCCAACTCTTAAAGGATATCTAACTTTGGCACCGAGTCAAATGAAACAACAGGTAGATCAACATCGTAGTGAAATCATTTTTTATGTAAGAGACTAGGTATTTTTATGGCTACAACCATACAAACAAATGTCCCTCATGCAAGCTAAGAAGGATAATAAATTATCACCAAAGTATTATGGTCCTTACAAGGTGTTGCAAAAGATTGGTACTATGGCATACAAATTGGAGCTTTCGACATCTTCTCATGTGCACCCAGTTTTCCATGTTTCATGCTTAAAGAAGGTTATAGGTGCCAAGCTCCCATTTCAAACAATATTTCCATAACTTGAAGACGAAGAAAAAATAATATTGGAACCTGAAGCATTCACTGAAGAAAGAACTCGAAAACTATGAAATCGATCAATTTCAGAGTATCTCATCAAGTGGAAGAACTTACCCGTTGAAGATCCCTCATGTGAGGATGATAGTTTTATACATAAGCATCTAGAGCTACTCAAGCGTTGAGGGAAACAATTTTTTGAAGGAGAGGGGCATGTTAGGTCGCTATATGACTAGTGTATCACCTTATTTTTATTATTATTGTAGCCCCCTTATTGTTATTTTTGTACCCACATAGTCCCCATATTTCTATTATTGTGCCCCATAGAAGTCCACTATTGTTATTATTGTTCTCTTAAATTATTATTGTTATGTCAACTTTGATTATATTTTGACCCCTTAGACTCCTATATATATATAAAGGAATTGTTTTCATTTGAATCATTCAATAATTGTTCATTTATGTAATGTAAAGGAGGTTTCCCCCTCAAAGAGGATATTTTCTAATTCATTGATCTATTATTTATATTTTTTTGTGAGATCGTTGCATAACTAAAGGGAAGATTTATTGAATTTTTATGAGATTTGGGAGGTAAAAGCGTGATTTGACTAAGTGAAGCTCCACTTTTCACTCAAATGTTAGCTAAAAAATTTAGAAACATCTACCTCAGTCATGTCTAAGTAAATTGCTAATCCTAAGTAGAACATAGAAAGCGAGAGAGAGAAATAAAGCGAGGAAAAACATAAATTTTTCGTGAATGGAACTTATGACTAAATTGGAAAGGATTGAGCCTCTCCTCATCTATAAATTAGAGGCTATTACATTGTAACAAGGATCAGAATTTGAGCATTGTTATACCGTCAAGAAGTTGATCAAGAGAGAGAGAGAGAGAGAGAGAGAGAGAGAGAGAGAGAGAGAGGAGCTAAGGAGCTAAGGGGAGACTTGATTCAGAAACCATGGTTGTAATCATTCTTCTCTCATATGATAATATAGATCTATGGCTGTTTTATTCTACTTGATTATGTTGACACCTTGTTTCTTTAAATGTTTGTTCAATGGCAAGGCTAAATATTATCTTATTTGCATGCTATCAGTATATATTTTTATATTTTTATGTTTTGAATCATTAAAGTTACATATGTTGTGAAGGTTAATTCATGTGTTTTCTACGTGTAGGTCCTGATATAAGAGATGGATAAGGATCCTTGTCACATTGAGAACTCCAATGGATCTACACCAAGTACTGGAAGGTAATCCTTCTCTTTTTCTTTATCGATTCCTAGATTAAATTGATTATTTTCATGTATCCTTGAATAATTGTAGGTCATCTCATTCTGTCTGCCTTAGGTCCCAGGAGACTTGAGATGGTTTTTTTATTCACAACAGCCAGTGTATTAATCCCTACAGCACTAGCTACCACCAAGTACCAATAAAAATGACCGATGTGTAAAAGAATACTTTGAAATCAAAAGAGGATATTTTTGAATGGTCTTTCATGCCCTTTGGGTTGAAGCATACCCCAAAAAATTTCATGAGGATGATGGATAATATCTTGTGGCATTTTACCACCTCTTTTGCAATTATATATTTGGATGATATCCTCATATTTGGTAGGAGTTGGATGGAACACTTGCAACAGATTCAACAAATCCTCCATACTCTATAGTAGCACAAGCTATGTGCTAACTTGGATACATGCTCCTTCAACATGGAAAAGTTTTAGTACTTAGGCAACATTATTAATGAGAAGGGTGTGCACGTGGATCTATCTAAGATCCAAGTAATTCAAGATGGTTGATCGTGACAACTCTAATATAGATTCACAACTTATTGTACCTTCCTAACTTCTACTAAAGGTCTGTGTTGGGGTTATGTTATATCACTTGGACCTTATGTCAAGTGATCAAGGGTGGAGCAAAGGAATATATTTATTGGTATAAGCCACAACATAAGGAATTCAAAGAAATAAACTCCACATTTTATGTACACTAGTCCTTACAGTGCCAGACCTACAATAACCATTTAATATTGAGACAAATTCTTCTCATTATGACATTGGTGTAGTCCTCATTTGACAGGTATATCTAATGTCCTATGATAGTGAAATAATATCTAATACTCTCTAGAGATACCCATCTATGATAAGGAGTTGTATTCAATTTCGCAGGCCTACTGAAAATAGAAATATTATATTTTGGTGAAGGCGATGATCATCCACATGTATCACATGCCTCTTCAATTTATGTAGACACAAGGGAAGTTATAGAATGACCTCCATCAAAAATTTCAACATACATTGAAAAATTCCATTTGAACATCAAACACAATAAAGGTAGCACCAATAAGGTAGTAGATCGCCTCAATTGATCCCCAATTGTGGCACTGGCCGTAGTTCTCAATTCTTGTGGGCATGAGACCTATGGATAGCCACAAATATAAAAAAATAACTCATAATTCACTTCCATCTACCATATGTTGATGACTGGAAAGCTAGTTCTAGACTTCTGATTCTAAGATGGACTATTGTGCTACTTGGGACACCTTTATGTTCGCTCAAGCAAGTGTGCCAATTTAATCTAGGAGGACCATTATAGTCAGGTCATAGGGAATTTTGGTGTTGATAAGACAATGATAATGTTGCAAAAGTAATTTTATTACCCAAATATTTGATAGGACGTTAGAAAGTATATTAGATCCTGCATTAATTGCACCATCTCTAAGCCAACCATTAAGAAGGAAGGATTGTACACATCTGTTCCTACTCCTAACTTCCTTGAGAATCCATCTTGATGGAATATATGTCTAACCTCCCTATTACAGAGCAAGGTAATTGTTAAGGTCCTATAATATAGGATTCATAATTTTGAATTTACTTTGATTTAGTCTTGTAATATCTACATACTTTGCATTCTGCAAGTTTGTTTTCCCATATTAGAAAATTAAAAAAATGTAAAGAGGGTAAAAGTCCTAAAATAAAAATCAAAGGACTTGAAAGAAAAAATATAAAAAAGAATAGAAAAAATGAACCTCGACAAAAAAGAGATAAAAATAAAGCATGAAAGTGACGCAAATTCAAATGCCACTACTATTTACTTTTACTGCAAAATAAATATTGTGTGCATCTTTTCAAAAATTCCACAATCCATGAAGGTAAAACAACTTAATATTCACCTTTCATGCTTTCAATTTCATGTTGATAGATAGAGAATAAAGATCTAGCCAAACAGTTTAATCTTGGCAGATCAGTAGCTAGGTAGAGAATAATAAGGAGCTCAACAACTTAATCTGAGCCCCTGGAAGAAATAAGGATAGAATTAGTTAGTTTGATGTTTAAAATAAAAATGAATAAGGGTCTGCAAGCTCAAATGCACCCATGTAAATGAAGAAAACAACTTAGGGTAGCAGATGGGTAGGCAGAAACAGTTTTCACAAGGCATGGAGAGCAGAAAATTGGTCATTTCATTTACTAACTTCATTTTAAAATCATTTCCTTGTAAAATTACCTCATCCCCTTAATTTTTACTCTTTCCCCTTATTTCATTTTTTTCCCCCTTGTAAAAAGCCCCTTTTCCTAAGTTAAAATGCACATTTATACTTAAGAAAAGTGAAATCCCTTTACTAATTTCCCTTTTCATTTAAAAATACACTAAAAACCCATAAAAATACATAAATCCTAAGTTTTAAAACATATATTGGGTCCCACTATAAAAACTCACCCCGATGTTATTCATACTTGGTGTATTTTTACATTTCCCCTATATTATGCAAATCCCGCACTTATTTACATTTGTACATTATTAACATTTGGAATGTTGTATTAGCTCCCTTTATAAAGCTTTACTCCATATTTTAATTAATTCCTTTATATATATTATTCCCCAACCATAATTTTTATATAACCTATGATTTAGTTTCATCACATGTTATATATTTCAAGCCCACCTTATGGTTACTCTGCGTGTTATAAAATTCAAGTTTTCTTAAACCCATTGGTTATATTACAAACCTCAAACATATTACATATAACCAATTACATCAAAATCCTCAACCCCGTGTGTATTAAACCATAGCTTATATACATATAACCAATCATATAACCAAATATCTCGGGCCCCACACCTTTTAAAACCCGACGACTTTGTCCTATCATCCGAACCGTCAGATCTTCACCAATTAGATTTGACGGCCATTACCACCTATCACACATTTCTTTGCCCAACTCTTAACTACACCCCAACCATGCGATATCTGCAGTTTTCGGAGCTCTACTCCAAGTTGTGTTGCACCTTTTCATTTGATCGCATCCTCAAGAACTTTACCACTTACCATCTTTCGATCATGCGAAAACTACTAAATGGTTTCTCTTGCTCGTTACGCAAACCACGACGTCTATTCAAAATTGACCGCGAATTTATGATAATCACTATTGATTAAAAATGCATATAAACCGCCCAATTGTGCCTTTTCGTCCTTTTTGTTACATTTCTCCATAAAAGAAGCATTGCAGATCGAAAAAAATTGCCACCGACTCCTTTTTTAAACCAAATTGAAACAAAATTCACCAATTTGATTGCTACAACTGTTGCAGAAGTCATCCAAAGCTCTATAAAGACTAGCAGAACCACAGAAAGCCTTTGCTACTTCAGAAACCCTCTACAGACAAAAATCTTCGTTTTTTCCAGGTATTCTTCAAAGAAAAGACTTGTGTCTTGATCTATAGAAGTAACTCAACTAATTGAATCATTTAGGAGCCTTTTTGCAAACCTAAAGAAATCCTTGTTACTTCCTAAATACTCTTTCTGCAAACCTTAGGCAACTTTTCACAGATTCTGAGTCCTGAGACTGTTTTAAATCACAGAGAGTGTAGTTTAAATTAATTGAAGAATTTTAAGCCTCTATATACCTAAAGAAAGCCTCCTTGCCTTCCATTCCTTTCATATAGACCCTAGGTATCTGTTTATAGAAATTATGAGGTCCTAAAATTTCCTTTTTATTACAGAGAATACCTTTTGATCAATTGAAAACATTTATATCTTTGGAGACCATAGATAAAACCCTAATTTCATTCTCAATCCTTCTGCAAACTGTTATAATTTTCCAGAGGTGCTCCTACAGGCCTAAAATCAGTTTTTCTAAGTCAAAATATTAATCAATTGAAGAAATTAACAGAGCAATGGCTTCCAAAAACATTGTAGCCATCAATCCTTTACAACCTCATGTTGTAGATGTAGAGCACATTCCCTTGGCTGACAAAGACTTCAAGATTAATGACACAGTCACAGAATTTAACCTTCTTGAGCTCCACTGTTGGAGCCAAGAAAAATCAATAGATCAGGCTAATGAGGTTTTCATTTGGGAGTAAAACTTACCAAAGTATGTTATCCCACAAACCTTCCAATGCCCAAAATTGAGAAGACTCTGCCAATCCTGCTATTTCTTTGACTAAAGAGCCATAATAAAATATGAAAAAATAAATTTTATTTACCATTACTGCTGATTCAATCAATCAAATGCTCCAGATCCAATCCAAGCCAGATGAAGTTCCTTTCTCCATTGAAGCTCTCACATATTTGTACCTGAATCTGGACTTCCCCAAGAGGTTCTAGATATTCCAGACTTTCATGCCTTCTTCTGTGGAAATTCCCAAGATAAATCCTCATATTTCTGCAAAATTTTCTGAAAGGACCAGACATATTATTAGCATGATATCTTTTATTCTTGGTTATTTCACAGATGAACATGTTGATGTCGTAGTGTTAGGATTTTTGTCTAATTTCACATTTGGTCAGCCCCGTGCTACCATTTTCAATTTTTTCCCAATACCTTGTTGATAATATTCATGAACAGTTGGTCAAAATTCCTTCTGAAGGTGTTTTCAAGTATTCCTCAATCCTGTTCCACATGTTTTTATACTTTTAGTCTGAGAATTTTGCCTTCAACCTTCAGAAGCTTGGTGTTGAAGGAAACCCACAATTATTCATATTTTGGATTCCTTTGATTAGAAAACACTCCACACAATCTAGCTATATAGATTTTATTGATTATTTTATTTATCATATCGTCAATTTGTTGAACAACAGCAGGCAGCCCAGAATTAGTGAGGAAATTAAGAAGGTCCTAAAGTTTTTAGAACATAACAGGATAGGAGATTGGTACTTTTACTAAAACCATACGGAAATAAGGGTATATGGATCAAATCTTATCCCATATATACTGCCCAAATACCTCCCAATGACGTTATTTCCCTTGAGTACATAAGGAAGATTATTAACTCTAATGCAATCAATTTCCTGGCTGCCAAGAAGAAGACACAGTTAAAAATCAAGAATCAAGTTGGCCCTTTCATTTGTAATAGTAGAGATGTAGGTCTAGAGGCTAAAAAATATTTGCAAGAGTTTAAATTTAGACAAAATTTTTTTGGGGTACTATGATACACTAGGAGTGATAAGTAAAATGAGAGTTAAATGCAAATGGACTCCTTATGTACATGAGAAGAAACCAGAGATTGAAAAATTCTCCAATGAGTCTGAATGGTTATATAACACCTTGGTAGAAGTAGAGAATCAAGGTGATACTAGTCAAACCTTGCAAACTCCAGCCTAAGAAGACAGGAATGCAAAGAGAAATAGAGAGGAAGGATCTTATACTGCAGAAACAACCACACAAACCAAATTCAAACTAAGGTACAGTAAAAAGCCTAAATTAAATCCCTTTAATGAAGAAGTGGAAACAATAGAAGTGGTTGATACAGATACAACAACAAAGGAAAATGCACCTCCTACAACAATTGAAGAAGAACATCATCCTTCTACTTCAAACACTCAGCTTATTTAGAAGCAACACAGTGTTGACATGTCCTCTTCTAGAAAACTAGTAGAGAAGTAAATAGCCATTATGAAGAAATATAGAGAAATAAAAATGAGAAATGAAGCTTTGAAGACTGATACATACAACCACTATTGGAACCAGTCTCCCAGTGACCAAAGCAGATTCCTTTCTGCTTTTGACTATAAAACTAGGAAGATGCAAATGACCTTCATGCAGCCTAAATTAAAGCATCTAAAACGCCAGCAGATTACAAAAAATCCTCATATGAAGTTCAAGCAGATGACCTTCATCCCATTGATCATATTGAATTTCACAAACATGCCGGTGAAATGATTTACTCCACAATGAAAAACACGGAAATGAGTGTATATAAGCTTCAAAAAACTCTTGCAAACATCAGAGATCAACTCAGATTGGAAAAGGAATCTTCACAGGCAAAAGATAGTAGAATCAAATCACTGGAAGAATTGGTTATTGAGGTAGGGTATGATCCTAGTAATGTAAAAGTTGCAGATGAATTGATAAAGAAGAAAAATGTAGACATTACTGCATTAAAGAATAAACTTAAGCTGCCTCCTACAGTGCATCCTCAAGCAAAGGAAGTGTTACAGGACACAAATCAGAAATATGAGATGATGAGTCTCATTATACAGTTGACTTCTCAGATAAAGGAAATGGAGAATGAAATGGAAAAGTTGGCCCAAGAGAAAAAGGATAGAGTAGAGGAAGTCCTAGTCAGTGTCATCCCTTAGTCACAACAGTTGTACCTTCTACACTGGCAGAATCATTGGCTCATATAGCCCCAATGGATACATCATTTCCAGTCACTTCAGCCACAACTTCAGCCGCAAAATCCTCAACAAAAACAACACAACATACAGATGAAGCAAGAAAATTAGTAAAAGCAATGCAAGACATGTCTATTCATACCAATGAGATTAACAGAATTAAAGAGCAGCTTAAAAGTCTTGAAGATGAAAAGAAAATTTCCAAAATAATCCACAAGAATGAAGAACAAAAAGCCAACTGGTTGAATGAGCAATTGAAAATTTTAGAAAAAGAACTAACACTGAAAGAACCAATGGCACATGTCAAGCAACAGTTATGGTCCAATATCATTGAATCTGTCAATGATATTTGGCCATCAATACAGGTTATTTATGAACATAAAGACTTCGTCAAATCAGCAAGAGAATCTATCCAAAAGATAAAAGAAAAACTTTGTAAGAAACCTGAAGAAGCTCTTTAAATCATCAAATTTCTTAATTCCAAAAATTGGCAAGAACTTGAAGAGATTGGAATAAATGACAGAACAGAAACTATCCTAGAAGTTAGGAAGGAAAAATCTAAAAATAATTTGATGATACAACTAGAAGAGATCAAATGCCAGAGTATGGAGGTTTCCATCACAAGGTTCATGATCAAGTTTGATGTCCTAAGGCAAAAAGGCCTTCCGAATCCTCTAGTTATTAATGATAGATTAATGAAGCAAGATGATTATGATAAAAATATAAGAGAGTTTTCCAGGGAGTGAGTGAACAATTCAGCCTTGTAGGGAATCCCATCAAGGAAGGTACTTTACAAGAATTTTGAGAATCTGTTTTACCTACAACATGAGGTGAAACACATATTTGTCAACAAGCCTACATTCTCAAAATACACTGAAGTAGATGAAAAATTCAGAGGGATGATGAAGATAAAATTGCCAGAGGAAAGATTTTAGGAAAAGATGACTGATTTACTATGAATTTTTTTTGCAGTAAAACAGAGTAGTCAAGAGAAAACATAACAGTCACAGTTTACAGTGAAAAAGAGACAGTCAAAGAGTATCAGGTACAGTTTAAAGTGTATCAATTGAAAGGTTAAAGTAATAGTCAAAATATAGATAAAGCTACCAGCGTGAAAGACACTCAACCACAACCCTCGTTGAGCAACAACAAAGAGAGAAATCAACAAAAATTGAAGACAACAAACCTTAAATTCAATAAAAACAGGGACAACTAGCATTAGTTAGAAAGTTGTCTCTATCTTCTTGCATGAAGATATCTCTTTTCCATGAATAATTCCTAAGTTTGTTTTAGGATATTTTGTAGGTTTTTTTGTATAGATACTTCTCATTATGAAGTATTGAGTGTGAATGAAATGATAAACATTTATATAGCTTGTATTATTCTAAAACCTGAGGGTGATTGTATCAATTTCAAGTCAACAGACTGGATTACAGCAATAAAGCATCATATTACAGGATTCATGTCTTGGGCCACTTTAGTGAATTATTTTCACTTGTTCCCTATTTATTTCTTATGTGTTTCACATATTCTTATGTTTGCTTAATCTAAATGATATAACAGGAGTATTATTTCAAAACATGTTTAATTACACTATGTCTTGAACTTTTTATCATTTACATGTTTTCTACTGATATCCAGATTAGGGAATCCTTAATTTCTCCCTAGTTTCGATTGACCTATGCCTTTTCACTCATTATCTAGATTTAAGAACCCTTAATTTCTCTTTTATCCCGATTAAAACTATTTTCACCATCAACCTTGAGGATCTGAAATGACTCAGCTATCTTGCCCTGTAAACATTTCCCTTTAGAACTTGATCCTAATTTGACTAATTGACACTTTAACTCCATTATCCCAATGGTAGATAGACTCACAACTATCCATCTTAAGTAGTGATTCCACCACCAAACCAAATCAACTCCCAAAACCCAATCAATCTTAAACAACTAGCCTAAAATTAATTAAAAAAAACAAAGATAAATCTTAAAGAGAGAGCCCTCTATGAGCATTAGGAAGGCTAGATCATAAGGCTTAAAAGTTGGTCTGTGCTTACCTCTAATATTATTTAAATCAAAACCAAAACATCTAGCAACCCTAAGAATTATTGGAGTGATAACGGTAATGACTATGTGTTCATGGTCATTGATATATTTTCTAAGATGACCATTATGGCTTCCTGTAAGAAGAGTATCATAATAGAAGCCACTACAAAGCTCGTCTTTGAATGGTTGTAGGTACATTTTCAGATCCCATAGACCATCATATTAGATCAATATAACATGTTCTTAAGTTCATTTTAGTCTAGCATCTAGTCATTTTTAGACACCAATATCACCATGTCAATCACCTTCCATCCCCAGATTGATTTCTAGAGAGAGGTTGTTAACAGTATGATCATTCACATTTTAAGTATGAAAAACTCCTAACATACAATAACATATGATTAAAGTCTCCCCTATGCTCAACATAGCTACAACAAATCTCTCCATAGTTAAAATTTCCACAACCCCTTTCAGGTGGGCCTAGGATTTTAACCATGATGTCTAATTGATGTTGCATTGCCCCTTGCAACTACACACACAAAGCCTTCACATGTTGAATCTAAATTAGAAAAACTACCAAGTTTATTGAAATAATTTAGCACATCCACCAATGGGCCTATGATATCTTTCAGACAACCAATACTAAGTGTAAACAACATCATGATCAACGTTAAGGTTTGCGCAAGTTTCAAGTGTGAGACAAGGTTTGGTTGCATTTGTAGAGGGAACACCTTCTCAGGACCCATAAAAATCTTCCACCACTCTAATATGGAACTTAAAACATCACTAATATTGTGGGTGACAATTATTTTGAGATAAGTACAACCCCATTCCTTGGCCTGCACCCAGTGTTCAATGTTGACTGCCTTTGGCCATACTTTCCAACATTGTTTGACATTAGAAATTGCAGCCCAATTGACACCAATAGAGATCAACCCAGATTTCATTGAACATGCCACAACTAATGATATCATAGTAACAAAAATTAATAAAACTCTCCAACAAATTATCTAGCTATATTAGGTTTTCAAAGTCAGCCAACTCTTTCACTAAGGAAAGTATCTCACTAGGGGCCAAGTTAAACAAAAGTTTCCTCATCTCATGGAGGTTCTCAATGAAATGGATATTATTACTTCCTAATGGGGTGAGGGTGGATTGATCTAAGAGGATATTGGTGGCCACCCACCTATTCCACTGGCTCAAAACATGAGTTTCCTATTTTGAAAGTTTTCTATTTTTGGTAGTTTTCGGGTCCTAAACTTCCAAAGCCAGTTTGAGGCCCTAATTGTATTTTTTTTAGGGAAATGAGCCAACAAAAATCATATAATACCGTTAATAATTGTAATTATTTATACCTTAGATAGAAATTTCCAATGGGATATCATGCACACCGAATAGAGATTATATTCCAAAGTTATGACCCAAGGAAGTTGACTTTCCAACTTACCCCATTGGGGCCCATAAGCCTTTGACATTTCATATCCTATGATTAGGGTTTCTAATTATAGCTTAATTATAAAAATGACTCCAAAACTCATTTCAATACAACTCAGGAGGTGCATAGCCATCACATCCATTCTCAAAGATAAGCTACCACGATTCAAGCTAGTTTTCCTTCATTCCACATGTATTTAGTTTCAACATTTTCCATTTATTAGTTGAAGTCTAGTTTCATTGTATCTTTTTATTTTAGTTGTAATTATATATTTCAATTTATTCCCATCACAAGTTGAGATCACTAGTATCAAAGCGGTCTACTCTTTCCCTATTTTTTTGTGCATGTCCCCAATGAGGTTAGGGTATAAGGAGATGGTACTTGAACTTCTTGATCCCCTTCCAAACCATCCTTACCAAAATCAATGGCCTCCCATGGAGGAAGAAAATAATGATAAGGGAGAAGGAGATCCTATAATATATTTCTCAAATAATCCCTCAAGTGACAAAGTAATGAGATGATGGATAACTTTTCCCTGATCCTTTTATGAATACTAATAGAAAACACATATTCATCCAGTAGCAATTTTGGAGGTACTGCCCCTTTCAAGATACAAATTAATTTGATATTCCTATATTTTAAGGCTAGATACATGTAGGAGCTCTAGAAAAATGGTTAAATCTACTAGAAGGATATTTTTTGGTCTGTAATTTTTCTGATAGAGAAAATATTAATTTTACACTCCTTAAGGTCACCCCCCATGTCATGGACTGGTGGGAAATTTACTATCAGAAAAGGGCCATAAAATAATCTACAATATTTTCATTATCACCCACTTGGAACTATTTTAGTGATACTATTAAGGAACAATATTAGCCTATTGGAAGCTACGAAGACCAGTACATGAGATAGACGTCACTACAACAAGAAAGGAACCCAGTTGTGTTGGTGTTCAGAAATATCTTTAATACCTTATGAATCAAGCTTGGTATCAAGGAGTCTAAGAAACATTTGGTGTCCAAGTACCATGGTTTTCTACATATATAATTCTAGACAGAAATGTCGTTCTTGGACATCTCCTTTCTTTGCATAGAATACTAATATGTTATCAAAAATGAGAAAAAATTGAAACAAAAGAAGTGATACTTTGGATCTGTGAGTCCTTCATGGTAGAAGCAAGGCAAGGGTAGACCCAACCCATAGAAGAAACAAAATATATAATATGGCCTACCCAAAGAAAACCCATAGAAAATGAAATAAAAAAAATTTGATGGAAAGGAAAAGAAAGACATGGGAAAGTGGTGTGAATTCCACAAGAGCTCCACTCATAGCACATATGAATGTCACACAAAGTAGTTGGCTTGAAAGTTAAATGTAGGTTTTTATTCTAGACCATAGAGTCAAATGTAGAACCTAGTTCCACCATTTCCACCACCAAGGTCCAGCAAAGTGAGCCTGAAGATCTAGAGGAAGGTGAGCATCCCTTTTACTCACAAATGTGGGTGAAGGGTGCTCCACTACAATTGATTGTCAATATTGGGAGTCAAAAGAACCTCACCTTAGCACATGTCATTAAGTGGTTTGGCCTACTGACAACACCAAACCCATATCCATACACCATCAAGTGGCTCCGCCAAGGGAAACATCTCCACATCAACCACCAATGTCACCTACCATACAACATCAAGCCTTTCAAGGATGAGGTATTGTGTGATGTTTCTCCCCTTACATTTTGTGTTGTTTTATTAGGTCGACCATATTTCTGAAATCATTATGTTATCTATAAGTATAGACCTCATATTTATATTATTATTTTGGACCAAAAACTATAAAATATACCATAGGTAGCTCTATAAAATGCTATTTATTTGGTCTCTATTATGCAATATAGTAATATCATCTCCCAATCTAGGAATTTTTTCTTCTATCAAATTTTCTCTCAAAGTAAGGGGAAGATTTTTGTGACATTCATGGCCGCTACACTGAGGCTCCTCTAGGAAAAAAAAGGAAAGTGGATAAGATCATGGGAGGATACAAAAATATTTTTTCCTCACCCACTAGGGTACCCCTACAGTGTTAGGTCAAGAATTCAATCGATATGACCCGTGGTGCACCTCTACCCAATGGGGTAATATACCTCCACTGTATTTTAGAATATGAGGAAATAAAGGGACACATATAAGATATTCTCAACAAAAAAAACATTTTTCCAAGTCCCTCACCTTGTGGAATCCCAATCATGTTCATGCAGAAAAAAATGGTACTTCGCAACTAAACGTTGATTATCGGGCCCTAAATGAAATTGTAGTCAGTAACCAATATTAAATTCCTTGGATCACCAACTTTCTTGAATAGCTCAATGGGGATACATACTTCAACAAGATTGATTTTAATTCTAGCTACCAACAAGTGTTGAGATTCAACAAGATGATGAGCTTAGTGAAAAGTAAGCACCTTCACTAAGTGGGGCCTGCAGGCTATTTTTAGGTGTATGTCTATTTTTAGACATGGTGAGCATATTATATAAATTGCAGGATGCTATTTGTAGATGGTTGGTCAAATGTGAAAAATAGATGAAATTCTATTTTTAGAATATTGGGTGAAGTCTATTTATAGATCGTCAATCTAAAAATAGATGAATGTCGATTATTATTAGCCCTTAATAATAATCTGACAATAAATATCAACTTATTCTCTTGGAGCACTTTATTTCAGTGAACAGATTTGGAAAATCAGTGGGCTTCATGACTGATGTATGGAGGACTCAGTTAGAAGTGAAGTGGCAAAGTTTTGACAGAGTTGGAAGAGTAGTTATGGGAGTTGTTATTTAGTTTAACTCAGTTAAGTGAGTTAAACTTAGTTGAGCTAGTTGTATCTAGTCTAACTGAAAGATACACTAGTGAGAGTTTAGTGAATTAATTAGTTAATCAATTCACAACTAATAACTCACTTGAAACTAAACAAATACTACAGTTAACTACTTGCATGTCAGTTCCAGTGGAGACCCAGTGGAGAGATAGGTGAAAGGGTGAGATGGACTATCTGTTGTGATTATAGTGATGCATTCAATGCATATGACACACATTGGATATGGAAATGAGGATTGCGCTGCCAATTCAAATTCATTCAGGGGTCTTCTTCAGCAAGGATTTCACAGTGGAGGCAGACTATCAGGAGGCAAGAAATTGGTGCATAGATATGCAAATTTCTGCATGACAGTGTGTAATGATTTCTGATTGTACTAAGAGCTTGATGTAATAAGCTTTGTATGAGATTGTTACATGATTACATTGATATACATCATATACGATAGTTGGGGTTTTTATATTTAATCTTTCCCATTAAACAACTGTGTTTATGTGCGATTGATTTTCTTCATGTGTTTGCAATTGGTGATTTAATTTCTGTAAAGAATTAAGTGGAAGGATTTTGTATTTCACATAAGATTAATTTGTTAGATCAGGAGAATCTGGTAACACATATCAGTATTAATAAATTTATACATGGTATCAGAGAAGTGTTAATCACTGGAGATTAAAATAGTGAAGCAGTGTTGAGTTTTGTGTTGGTCAACAATTCAAATTTGATGCAGAAATTTCTTGGCGTGACAGTTGAGTATTCGTTGAAATGCCTTTCAATGGGTTGCGATTGGAGTATGCCCTTGAGGGTAGCTCGAACTACATGGCCTGGAAGGATAGGATGGAGATGGTGCTTGAAGATAATGGACTGAAGGAGTTCATCAATAGCAATGTTCCTAAGCCTACTTCTAGCGATGCTGCACTAATTGACGCATGGCAAAAGAAGGTAGCGAAGACAAGAAGAATTTTGTTGGAAGGTGTGAAAGACCATATTGTGTCAAGACTTCATGGGAAAGCCACTCCATTTTCAATGTGGAAGGCTTTGACAGATATTTTCCAAAGCAGCAGTGACCATAGGAGGTTGGCATTGAAAGATAAGCTCAAAAAAATCAAAATGGAGAAGGGCGACAGTATTCCAAAATATCTCACGAAGTTTGTCCAATGTAGGGATGAACTGGGGAGTGTGGGAGTTACAGTTGTGGATGATGACTTGGTGAGCTTGGCTCTCCTTGGGATTTCGAAGAGTTTGCATAGATACGAAGACTGTGTCAATGGACAGGAGAAACTGCCAGATTGGGAGCGACTTTGGTTTGATCTTGTGCAGGAGGAGATAAGGAAAAATACCAGGGATGGCTCTTCATCGAAGAATGATGATGAAGAGAATTGTGCTTTGGATGCCAAAGTAAGGAAAGGGAAAGGGAATAAATTCCATCCAAAATCCGAGGCTAAAGGCAAGAAGCTAGATTTTTCCAAGGTGAAGTGTTTTCACTGTCACGAACATGGGCATCTCGCCACTAACTGCCGACAGAAAAAGAATAACAAGAAGGTTGTTGGAGCTGCAGCTGGAAAGGCCTTAGCCTCACAATTTGAACTTGATTTCTCTTTGATCGCATGCTTGGTTTCAAGCACTATGGGATCGGTGTGGTATCTTGATAGTGGTGCTTCCTTCCATATGACGGGAGACAAGGAGTTGTTTAGTGACTTGGAGGAGAAGGATCTCCAAATGCATATAGATGTGGGCGACGATGGTAGATATAGGGTGACCAAAATTGGAACCATTACCTTTAAGAGGGAGTCAGGTAAACCATTTCTGTTGAAATATGTTATGCATGTTCCAGGTCTGAAGAAGAACTTGGTCTTGGTCACTATGTTGGAGGACAGAGGTTATGACGTTATTTTCAGCGAGGGAAAATATTTCTTATGACATAAAAAAATGGGTCAAACCAAGAGGATAGGGATTAGAGTTAAGAATCTCTACAAGTTGGAGGTAGATGGTTGCGCCACAATGATGGGCAAAGCAGAATAAGTGGTGAGCCGAGAAGATGACAAATTATGGCACAAGAGATTGTGCCATCTTCACCATAGCACCTAGAAGATTTTGCAGTATATTTCTACTGGAATTACCAAGGGTACTCTTATGTAGTCAGATCAGTGCAAGGGATGTTCTATGGCTAAGTTTTTGAAGACCACCTTTCATGAGAAGGAGAACCGTGCTTCGGTGATCCTGGGGAGAATTCACACAGACGTTTGTGGACCTTTCTCGGTTACTTCAACAACAAAACATAGGTATTATGTTATTTTTTTTTATGACTATTCTTGTATATGTTGGAACTTCTTCATGCAGAAGAAGAGCAAAACATTCTCAAAGTTCTATGAGTTTAAAGCATTGGTGGAGAAGGAGTCAGGGAAGCAAGTGAAGGCTCCGTGGAGCAATAATGGTGGTTAATATATCTCGAATGAATTCAAATACTTCTGTAGAAAATAAGGAATTTGAATAGAACTCATAGTGCCTCATAACCCATAGAAAAATGGGGTTGCGGAGAGGAAGAACAAAATGATCGTGGCTGTTGCACGAGCTATGCTACATGACCAGGGCCTACCGATGCACTTGTGGGTGGAAGCATGCAACACTACGGTTTATGTGCAAAATCATTGTCCTCATAGAGTATTTGGCATGAGTACACCTGAAGAAGCTTTTACTGGTAAGAATCCTAATATTTCTCATTTGAATATTTTTGGCTCATTTGTTTACATTCATGTGACAATGGATGCCAGGAAGAAGCTAGAGCCGACTGAAGAAGTTGGGATATTTGTGGGGTACATAGAAACATCCCATAATTATCGTGTGTATTTTCCAAATAGTTGAATTATCGTGGTGCAATGGAATATAAAATTCAATGAGGTGAAGGCCATGAAGTTGTCGCTCGAGAGGGAGCTACACTTGCATGTAGAGGAGGAACTTCTTGTTCCCAAAGATGAGCCTCCAAATGTGGATCGGCCACAGGAGGAGAGGAGTCCATTCATGCAGAACCAAACATCAGAACAGTCAGAAAACATACCACAGAAGTTGAGAGACTGAAGCTTGATGCGGCACAGAATGTAGGATTCCCTATATCATAACGTAGACAAAGACAATCACCTGACCGATTTACTGGATATGTGGCTCTTATGAGAAAGTGTATCGTGACAGAGCCATATTATTTCGAAGAAGTAGCACTTGAGCCCACATGGGTAGATGCCATGGTGGAGGAGTATGACTCCATTGTTAGAAACAGTGCTTAGGAGATTGTTCCAAGGCCGGTGGGTAAATCAATGGTAGGTTCAAGATGGATCTACTAGGTAAAGCAAGCTGCTAGTGGGAGCATTGAGAAGTATAAGGCAAGATTTGTTGCCTGAAGCTTCTCACAGATCGATGGGAGTGATTATGAAGAAAACTTTTCACATGTTTCACGGTATTCTTCCATAATGACCATCATTGCTCGCTCATCGCAGATGGGTTGGCACATTCATCAGATGGATGTGAAGACTGTGTTCCTTAATGGGATCATTGAGGAAGAGGTGTACATTGAGCAACCTGAATGATTTTAAATCTTCAGCAGCGAGTCGCATGTGTGCAGACTCAAAAGAGAGCTATATGGGCTGAAGCAAGCACCACGTGCTTGGTACATACGGATCGACAACTATTTCACCGGACTTGGCCTCACCAAGAGTGAGGTGGATGCAAACCTGTACCAAATTTTGGTCGAGGTTAGGCTTTTAATAATTTTTCTTTATGTTGATGATTTAATACTAACGGGTGATGAGCAGTTGATACACTCATGCAAGGAAAATCTTGCAAAGGGGTTTGAGATGAAGGATTTGGGTCTCCTTCATTATTTCCTTGGATTGGAAATATGGCAGTGAGAAGGTAAATTGTTTGTGTCTCAAGGCAAGTATGCTTGGCAGATACTTGGTAAGTTTCACATGGAGGACTACAAGCCCATGGATACTCCTCTTTTAGGAAATAGGAGGAAAGAGGATGCTACATCGGCAGAGATAGTGGATGCCACTGTTTATCGATAGTTGGTGGGTTCACTATTGTATCTAGTTAATACAAGACCAAACATATGATATGCGGTGAACCAACTTAGTCAAGTGATGGTTAAGCCTACCAAGCTCTTTTGGAAGGTAGGCAAGCATGTCCCAAGGTATCTCAGGGGCACATCTGAGTATGGATTATGGTATAGACAGACGAATGAGGTAAAGTTGCATGAATTCATGGATGCAGATTGGGTAGGCAGCCCAACGGATAGAAAGAGCACATCAAGAGGGGTTTTCAGTATCGGATCTACAACATTTTCTTAGTAGATAAGGAAAAAAAGATCTGTGGCACTCATTTCAGCGGAAGCATAATACATGGCAGAAAGTCAAGCTGCATGTGAGGCTATCTGGATGAGGAAGATCCTGGTCGATTTGTTTGGTTCTCATTTAGATCCTACAATGATACATTGTGATATTTAGAGTTGCATTAAACTTTCGATTAATCTTATGTTTCATGATAGATCTAAACATATTGATATCCGGTATCATCATATCAGAGATTGTGTGTAGCAGAAGATCATTTTTCTTCACTACATTCCTATGGAAGATCAGGATGCTGATATTCTGACGAAGGCGCTCAGCAAGAGAAAATTTGAATACCATAGAGGCAGGATCAGGCTGAAGGATAATCCCTATCTTGTTGAGAGGGAGTGTTGAGATTCAACAAGATGATGAGCTTAGTGAAAAGTAAGCACCTTCACTAAGTTGGGCTCGTAGGCTATTTTTAGGTGTATGTCTATTTTTAGACATGGTGAGCATATTCTATAAGTTGCAGGAATATATTTATAGATGGTTGGTCAAATGTGAAAATTAGATGAAATTCTATTTTTAGAATATTAGGTGAAGTCTATTTATAGTTCGTCAATCTAAAAATAGATGTATGTCGATTATTATTAGCCCTTAATAATAATCCAACAATAAATATCAACTTATTTTCTTGGAGAACTTTATTTTAGTGAACAAATTTGGAAAATCAGTGGGCTTGGTGACTCATGCATGGAGGACTCATTTAGAACAGAAGTGGAAAAGTTGTGACAGAGTTGGAAGAGTAGTTATGGGAGTTGTTATTTAGTTTAACTTAGTTAAGTGAGTTAAACTCAGTTGAGCTAGTTGTATCTAGTCTAACTGAAAGATACACTAGTGAGAGTTTATTGAATTAATTAGTTAATTAATTCACAACTAATAACTCACTTGCAACTGAACAAATACAACAATTAACTACTTGCATGTCAGTTCCAGTGGAGACCCAGTGGAGAGATAGGTGAAAGGGTGATATGGACTATCTGTTGTGAATATAGTGATGCAGTCAATGAATCTGACACACATTGGAGATGCCAATGAGGATTGCGCAGTCAAGGCAAGGCCAATTCGAATTAATTCAGGGGTATTCTTCAGCAGGGATTGTGCAGTGGAGGCAGGTTGTGAGGAGGCAAGAAATTGGTGCATTGATATGCAAATTTCTACATGACAGTGTGTAATGATTGTTGATTGTACTGAGAGCGCCATGTACTAAGCTTTGTATGAGATTATTACATGATTCCATTGATGTAAATAATATATTATAGTTGGGGGTTTTAGCTTTAAGCTTTCCCGTTAAACAACTGTGTTTATGTGCGATTGATTTTCTTCATGTGTTTGCAATTGGCAATTTAATTTTTATAAAGAATTAAGTGGAAGTATTATGTATTTAACATAAGATTTATTTGTTAGATCAGGATAATCCGGTAATACATATCAATATTAATAAATTTCTACACCAAGTCCCAATAGAACCAACTAATGTGTGGAAGGCTTCTTTTAGGTCTAAGGAGGGTCTTTTTGAATGGTTGGTCATGCCATTTGTGTCATGAGGATGATGGATGATATATTCTGTAATTTCACCAACTATTTTGTGGTAAAATATTGGATGATATCCTCATCCTCAAAACGAGTTGGGTAAAACACTTGCAACATATTCAACAAGTCTTCCACACTCTATAACTTGGAGAAATGCTCCTTCGTCATGGACAAGGTCTAGTACCTAGGCTAAAGTATTAATGAAAAATGTGTGGATTCAGATCCAACCAAGATCTAATTCCTTTAGTATTTCCAAACCGAAATGACTTTAATAGAGCTTGCTAGCATCTATCAAAGGTTGGTTGGGGTTCTCTTATATCACTTAGCCCCTTGAGTTAAGTGATCAAAGGAGGAGAAAACACTAATATTTTTTTTCTGAGTCACAAAAAAAATCATTGGAATACCTAAAGTGTGCCTTTTCTCTACACCGTTCTTAACCCTACCACATCCATAACAACCATTGTAGTTTTAGAATTAGAGAAATTTTGAGGTAAAAAATGGGCGTAAAAAAAGTCTACAAATAAAACCAACATTATAAGAACCAATATGATTCAATATGATGATGTAAAACATGGAGGATGATTCACCAATTTTTACTCAAATTTCAACTGGGAGCACTCGTTGGATGTGAAATTTAATTTCTCATCCAAGGAGTACCCATGTTACACAAAAAATGTGAAATACATGAAAATTGTGATTGCAATAATGTTTTTAATGTATTTCTCATTTTTCAGGTAGCAGGGTCCATCAAACGTATGTAACATGGGTACTCCTTTGATAAGGATTTAAATTTTTCATCCAACGAGTGCTCCTACTTTAAATTTGAGTAAAATTGTAGGGAGATAAGTTCAAAATACGAGTTGAAAAAGTAATTTTTTTATTTTTTCTATGTAAAATTTGATGATGTAATCTAATATTGTTTTATTATTTCCACTATTATTTTATATATTCCTTAGGAGGTCCATTTTATACCTAGTAATTTCTCTAATGGATCAATGCTTTTGTCCATGGTATTGGTGAATTCCTCATTCAGAAGGGACAACTGGTGGCCTATCATAATGAAACACTCATTGATATTGTCTGAAGATACCTCACCTATGATAAGGAGATGTATTCCATCGTGCATACCTCCCAATTTTGGAAACATTATATTTTGGGGAAGGAGATGAGAATCCACATGGATCACATTCCTCTTCAATTTACGCATACATAAGGGAATTTATAGAATGAACACCATCAGAAATAGTCCATAATGCACATACCTGCAACAATTCCATCAGTGAAAATTGAATACTAGAAAGGTAGCACCAATAATGTAGTAGATTGCATCAATTGGCCCCCATTTGCGGCATGAAAAAAATTTCTCAATTCTTGTGGGAAAAATACCTCTAGATGGTTGTATCTATACAACATTGACTCAAAATTCTATGCCACCTACCAGATGGTCATGATTGGCAAGCTAGTTCTAGAATTCCACCTCTAGGATATACTATTATGCTACCTAGACAACCTTTGCATCCCTTCAAGTGGCCATTTTAAATAATTTAAAAGGCACATTACAGTTAGGTCATAGGGAACTTTAGTTTGAATAAGATAGTGATAGTGTTGCATAAGTAATTTTATTGGCCAAAAATTCGACAATATGGTTGCAAGTATGTCAAACCATGCATTGTGTTTTCCATCACCAAACTCACCATTAAAAAGCAAGGCCCCTTGTAACTACACAGGAATAATTTACATGTGCTCAATTTTAATCAAATAAATCCAACAATTTTACTGAAATAATTTGGCACATTCATCATTAGTTCTATGATATATTGCATAAACCCAATAATAAGTAGAAATAAAGTCTAAACAACACCGGGTGCCATACAAGTTTCATGTGGGAGACAATCATTGGTTATATTTGTAGAGGGAAGGCCTTGTTAGGGCCCATCAAAATACTTTACCACTCCACTATGGACCCTGCCTCATCACCAAGGATATGGGTGATAATTCTTTTGAGCTATGTATAACCCCATTCCTTGGTTTTCACCCAATGTTCAGTGTGGACCTCCTATGACCATACTCTACACCATTGTTGGACACATAAAAAATGGTAGAGAATCTAACATTAATAGAGCTCAACACATATTTAATTAAACAATAAATAATTGATCAGATAAAGGACGCACAAATTAGGAACACTACCCAATAGAGTATCTGACTATATAAGGTTGTTAAAGTCGGGCAACTCTTGCACCAAGGAAATTGGCTTAGTAAGGACCAAGTTCAACAAAATTTCCCCCATCTCATGGAAGCACTCAAAAAAATGGATACCATTTCATCCTAAGGTGGGAGTATTTTTCTAGATCGATATTGGTTTCTACCCACCTATTTCATTGCCTCACGACATACTTTTCCTATTTTTGCATTTTTCAATTCCTGAAATTCTAGAGCCATTTTGAAGCCCTAAACAATATTTTTTGGGAAAACAGGCTAATGGTTGTTGTAGTTTTCCATATATGGTTGGAAAATTTCCTCCTTATATATACCTTTCCAACAAGCTAGCATGCATGCCAAATGGATACTATATTACAAAGTTACAAACCCAAGAATTTTGATGTTCCAACTTAACGCATCGGGGCTCAAAATCCTTTGGAACTTCATCTTTTAGGGCTAGGGTTTTGGATAATTAGTTTTTCCTATTTTTTCTACATGATAAAAATTCCTCCAAGCCTCATTGTAATATAATTCAAGAAGGTGAATAACCATCACATCTCTTGATATGGTCTATCTTGAGGAGGGAGAAATTAACATAAATATGTTATGCACAGTGAAGTTTATATTTTACCTGTAGCGGTGATCATAGTTGGGGAGAATTTTTTACAGGTTGATTCCATCACTGTAGATTCCACTATTTTTGTATCTTTATTTGTATTACACTATATTTTATGGTTGGGTTATATGGTCGAGTGAGGGTTTCTATTGTTTCCATTAGACTTTGGATATGTGAGTTTTGGTGCTATTGATTGTGTTGGTTGTAGGAATGTTATTAATTTTTTTATTTTTTCAAAATAGGACCAAGTTTTAAAATGGATGAATGGGTGGTCTCAAATATTTGAGGATGTTATGGCCTCTGACAATTTATGGCTTTCTAAATAGGGAATCAAGGCTTCCTTATTGGTTGTGGCCAACATAATTATTTGTGGAGGTTGGAGCCTATAGAAATTTGGACCTTGCTAAATAGGGAGTTGGGGCTTCCTTTTTGGTTGTGTCCAACAAAACTATTTATGGAGGTTGGGGCTTCAGACAAGTTGGGCTTGATAAATATGGAGTAGGGGCTTGATATCTGGTAGTGGAAAATATATATATGTCAAATAAATTTTAATATTAACCAAAAGAAGAAAATTAAAGTAGCATCACAGTGGTTTTTATCCCTTTGAGGGTTTCCACCTAAAATTCATGGTGTTCAGGTGTATTGCTTCTTATGTTACAATTTGAAGTTTCACACATGTTATATTTGATGTTCTTGTATTATTCTATTGGTTGCTTAAGTGTTTAATTGATTTGGGAAAAATGGTTATATTGTTTAAATAAATGTTTTATTGATTCACTCCCCCAAGTATAACTAAGTTTCTAACAAATGGTATTAGAGCGGGTACCTTTTGTTGTAAATTAATAGTTGGAAGGTAGATTTTTGCCAATAATGGGATATCAAAGTGCTCCAATACTCATTCATGCAAACATTTAGGAATGGAGAGAGAATTTTAAATCCCAATTATTTGCACTTGGATATGAATTCTCGAATGTAAAAATGAACGGTTATGGTGAAGAACATATTTTAAGGCAAGTTTAGTAATGGAATTCCCAAGCCATGTTTGCAATTTTTAAAAATCTTCATAATCTGGACCTTTAGAAAGTCATGGATCTCAAGTCTGCAAATGATATTTGGGACATGTTGCAATCCCTATATGAACAAGAAATCAGTAGCAATGTCAGAGAAAAGGACAAGTGAAAGAAAAATAATAAAAAGGCCCCTTAGAATGAAAGTGATTAACTATCTGATATCTTCTCTCCTAGTACCAAATTAGTTGACTGTCAAGAGGAGAGATTGCTTGAAGTTCAATCCAAGCTTAGCTCAAAATTTGATGAAATAGAAAATATATCAATGGAAAAAAAATCTCTAAAGAACCTCGTTCAAATACTTGAACATAGAGAGCATGATTTTAAGGAATAAATTATTAAGCTAAAAACCCAAATAGAAGAAGGAAAGAGGAATCAAGAGGGAATGAGAAAGTAGTTTAAAGAGAAATAAAATAGTTGTGAAATATTAGAAGTAGAAGTGGTTTCAATGAGAAGTGATTTGGAGTTATCACCAGGTTTCGATTGAACCCTATAATGTGTGGAAGACTACCTTCAAATCCAAGAGGACCTTTTCAAATGGTTGGTCATGCCTTTCGGGTTGATGAATGGCCTTGCAGCCTTCATGCGGCTGATGGATGACATCTTGTGTCCCTTCACCGACTCATTCGTGGTTGTGTACCTAGACAACATCCTAATCTTTAGCCAAAATTGGGAAGAACACATACACTATGATGAGATCCATCATTAAGTATAATTGGAGGGGTTAGTTGTCAACTTTTTAGCCTTATCAGTCTCTTTTTCTCACATTTGATTATATTATGGTCATTTTTTGCTAGTGTAGATGGTGATTAATGCTTTTCATACTTTGAATGCCTAATATGGTTTAAATGAATGATAATCATGAAGATATTACACTTTTTTTGAATAGTTTTAAATTAAAGCTCATAGTAGACATCAAGGAGAGATTCTAGGAGGGTTTTGCACCTCTTACCTCCCAATGGCAGCCAAGGTGGGAAATCAAGTGCACCAAATCTCCACTTCTCTTGTAGTCAAAGGGGATACATCACCCACTTTTTAGGGAGTTTTTGGTAGATACCCTTTAGGTTAAATAGGGTAAAGCAAGAGCTCATTAGGATTCGAATTTTCGAGGAAGCTACTAGACTCTTAGCTCTTGTAATAGGTTTCTGAGACTTTATTGACTATGTAATGAGACTATTTTCTGCAATAAGATGAGGATTCAGATTGTCCTTCACTCATTTAGTTTCAAAGTCCCTAGGCTTGTGGATTAGGGTGCAATCCATTGGCCTTAGTCTCTCTTGTGTATTCATGCTTATTTTTATGCCATTCTAGCTAGTTTTCTTTATGAGTTTTAGCTAGTTTGTTTACATTTCAATTTATTATTTTTAGTTTGCTTCCATTTTATATTTTTTGTAGTTAGGCTTGCATAGATGTTGGTAGAGTAATATATAAACTCAGAAAGTTGTGTGTCAAAGCCTTCCTCTCTCATATCTTTCATTGGATATTGAGGAGGGCAGATCTTCACTACAGGCCCAAATTTTCTCTTTAGTTTATGATTTCTTGAAAATAATAGATATGTTGTTGTACTGTCATGAACACTTTGAGAATATTGAGTTAGATTTATGTTTGAATGCTTAAGTAGGATTTCTTGTTAAATTAAACTCATATTTTCCATCTTCTTCATCATATATTTTCCAATGTTTGTTGCATGAACAGGTAGTTTTCTTGTAGGTTCAAGTAGCACAACAGAGGAGAACTTCATCAGCACCCCTAGCTTCATTTCTCACCCTTCATCAGCCTTCTTTCAAGCAAATCACCTTTGGCCCTCTTTTTGAGATTTTCACCTTCACGCCGTGAGCAACCATAGGAGTGCAAGACAGGCTTTGCAAGAGGTTCTAAGCTTGGCCAAGGTATTTTCCACCTTCCATCCATCCAAGTTCACCTTCATTTCACCTACCCTACACTTTTTCCCACCATTTTAGCCTCAGACATCCCTCAAACTGTTTCCTGTAGCAATTCAAGACTTTCCTGTAGCACTGCAAGAAACCTATAGCAGACCCTGTAGCAACACCAATTGGCCTCTCCTTTAGCCCATAAACCATCCTCCACTGTAATATCCCCAATTTTTGTAGCTAATGGGAATGTTCCATTTTATTTTCAGTTTTCTTTATTCATGAATAAAAGTATGAGAAGGAGGTTTATTAAACTCCTAATTTGAGAATAAATACATGCCCAATGTGAAAGGGGATAAATATGAGCTATTATATTAAACACCCTTAAGTGTAAAAAGGGGAAATTCATTTGAATGGGTCAATCTTGGCCCCACCTACAGTGCAGATTATAGGGAAGCTTATCCATCAAGCACAACGTACTTCTAGAAGAGGATCTCTTATGTGAAAAAGGATAAGTTGAAGAATGTGGTTTATGGTTTTGGCAAGACCTTATGTTATAAAAAGAAGGAGAGGCAGCAAGAAAAGGTTGTTGATGATTTTAGAAGTTGCTGCAGCAACTCTAGTCTATTGGTTGTTTAGCCTAAGGGAAGAGGATTTCCTGTTTAGGAATCCTCCCTCCTTCCATGGAGTAGCTCTTTGGAGGAGATTGGGATGCAACTCTCCACTATCCAACATTATGGCCAAGCTCCATCTCTATAGCAGCATTGGTCCTGTTGAGGGTTTTGCAGCTGCTTGTGAGTTGCAGCAAGTGGATGAACTAGATCTGCAAGATCTAGTTGTTTAGAGGAGATTTCTCCCAGGGAGGGTGTCTTGTGATCACCCGAAAGAGGACCTCACTCTCATGTTACTTTCAGATCTGTAATTTTTATCCACTGTAAGATCATGTTCAAGCTACAACGTTGTCTCCTTAGGGAACTACGTTATTTCCATGCACATGTTTCACTACTGCTTAGATTTCTCATGGTACTTACTTCCTGGTGATTGAGGCTTGCCTCTCACTTTGAAGATTTGTAAAGTAGTTTCTTATCTATTCATATTTAGATATGATATATAATTTAATGAAAATCATCTTCAGAAATCCCTGAATTTTTCTGCAGTTCATTGTACAAAAAGCTAGATCTACACTTTATTATGCATTATTTTGATAAAACCCCAAGGGGATCTTGTTAAGGAGGTTGAGTAGTTTCCAGATCTGGTATGGATCTAATGTTTTAGCCATTGATCAGTTTTAGATCTGAGTCTTAACCTACAGCAGCTGAAGCTCCTCATATAGAACTTTTTCAAGTCTTTTTTGTAGCTTTTCCATGTGTTTCTGCTATAATTTATGAAGGATTTTTGCTCTTGCTTCATGTAAATTCAATGCTTCTACAAAGGAACTTCATTATGGATCTGATTTATTGCTGCCATACTATAATATTATTTTCATGGCTGGTTTCCATTGACTCCCAGTAGAAACTGCGCAATTCCTGAAGGAGGGTTTCTCTATTAACTCAACCCTCTCCTTTAGTTGATTTTTAGCTAGTGTTGATTGTAGGAGATCTGTTTAAGCCCTCTAAACCCTTTTTTTTTTGCTGACACTCTGCATGGAGGTCCCAAATAGCCTAAAATAAGGGAACCCAGCCCTGTTATGTGTTATTTTTACACTATATTTCTTATACATTGTTTTCCTTGAGCCTATTGCAGATTTTCCTTGAAGTGGAATTTCCCACTCCTTGCTTGTTTGGTTTTTGCTGCTCTTTTGGATCCATTCTTTAGATATAAATATCTAAAGATTCCAAGTTTTTAAAAATCCAATAGGAGTGTGTTATTAGTTCCTTGCTATGTTTCATCAGTTTTCTATAGACAGAGTCTGGAACGGGCCAGGAAGCCTCTGGTTTTCACCCTCTCTTTAGAGGTGATATAATCAGTAAATGCCTTACTATTCTATCTCTGGTTTAGAATTGCTGGTGTGTTTCCATACTGTTGTGAATCCATAGTGGAATATCTTAAGATATTCCCTATTGTGCCTCTTTTTCCCCATTTGGAGCATTACAATGGTATCAAAACATGATCTCTGGCACAACCTGTGAGATCAAGCTACCAGTGAATTAAAGAGCAAAAGCAGAGATCATCTTGAAGGATCAGATGATATTATTCTCATAATTTTTCAGATCTAAGAAGGGCCTCTCCCAAGAGGTAAATCAGAAGAGAGAAAGAAGAAGTAAGTTGCAGTAAGAGCTGCAAGAGATTTCAAGAAGAAGAAGGAAGCCCTAGCACTTCCTATCAGTAAAGCAGAAGACCGAAGAATTCTATATCTCCTCATAGATCCACTATGCTCACTTTCGTTGAAGAAGTTGAGAGGTATAGCAATGAAGAAAAGAGATGCAAAGAACTCCTAAAGGGTTTCAAGATGAAGAGGGAGAACTATACACTTCCTGTCATCACAAGGAAGGGAGAATGACTGAAGAAGATATCTCATTGCTTCTTTTTCAAAAATTGAAGAGTATTGAAGAAAATCTCAAGGAGTTTGAGGAGGAGAGGAAAAAAATGAGCTACAAAGAGACATATCCCAAGGAAACAAAGGAGAATTTCAATCTTGTCACTTTGGGCAAGAGATCTCCATTTTCACTACCTGCTGCTAAGGAGCTTGCATCTAAAGAAGAGGCACTTGCATATTTGCAAGGTAGTCTTGAGTTCTTAACATATGGGGTCCCATGCATGAATCAGGAGATGCATGAGGAGGAGAAGAAAGATACCAGTGCTGGTATACTTGAAGAAAGGAGGCTATCATCCTTGCCAGCAGTTGGAGACATCATTGACCCAGATGGAGGAACTCTAGTATTCTGTCAAGAGGTTCCTAAATATCAGTTGATCCAAGGTATGCGTAATTGTTGAGGAGGTAAATCCCCTCTGCGGACAGAGGCGATCCCTACTAGCCCAGCAGGGGTCTAGCAACAAACAAACAATGCTATGACGCAAGCTCCTAGTTACGAATGAAAGAGCTAGGGATAGAAGCCTACCTGGATTCCAACGCTACGATCTGAAGAAGAGATGTCCCCGTCCTTCAGCCCTGGCAGATCACAATCCTTCCACGATCTCCGCGGATGAACACCTGCACACAGAAGAAACGAACAGATACAAGCATAGAAACTAGCATGCGTAACTAAACATCGGTCAGAAAAGATATTACTCGCATTAACATAATGGAAAACGGAGTGGAACCATAATCATAGTCATCTATTAAATGATAAACGAATAGAAGTTACAACCAAGTTCTGACGTCGCAGCCTCCTTCGAACGGGTCTCCGGTCGTCCACGTCTCGCAAAGCTCGCCAAGGAAAGGGAAAACCTCTCCAGAGTCTCGTAACAATGGTCTCCTCGCTTAAATGGGCCTTAAGGGAAAGAAGGGATTCTTTACAGCACAAAGGCACTTGGGAATAGGGAGATGCAAAGCTTCAACACTTCAAGACTAGCTTGCCATGGATCTGAGCAAGCTTTTATAGATGGGGAAGGAGGGAGTTGGGATCCCTATTATTATGGGATTGGCCCTATCAACAAGGAAGGTTCTATAGAAGGTGGCAAAACCACTTCCATTCCATAGAACTCCCGCAGCCAAACCTCCCAACTCAAGATAGGCAATGGTTGTGAGTTTGTTTGAACTCAACTTCCGCCATCCATATTTAAAAAACAGTCCCTAAAATGGGTGGCGCGATTGTTGCTCTATGACAGAGCGCCAAGTGGCGCGACCTCTTTACAGGATTTCCCTGATTGGCGCGAGCACTGAACTGTCTACCCGCGCCAATGCAAAAAGAGCTGTTTTTCATGAGTTTTGCAAGGAGATGTCTCAAGGGAAAATAAAGCTCATGCTCAGAGGGATGCATTGATGATGTTTTCAAAGCATGACAATGTTCACAGGTCACGAAATGGGTCCTCCATTGTGCGGGATGGGGAATGGTAGGGACGGTGACAAATTACTGTGTAACAGATGCCCCCTAAAGCATGAGGCCCGAGAGAGAGAGGGGTGAAATGCTTTACGAGAACATATCCAACTGAAGGCCCGCCGTCGGAAAACCTGCACAGAAAGATACAACTGATATCTCAAGTACATGATGTATATATATGGTATGGACGCAGCCATCCGAACAGAGTATGCTATAATCCGGATCCAGGGTATGGGCGCAGCCATCCAACTAAGATCAAACAAATAGACTCGGGTATGGTCGCAGCCATCCAATCATTGAGTCATGTACATAATGACAATAATCCACAATCGCAGCCTGGATTACAACAGACACAATCCAGGGTCTTGCGCTCCATCTTGACCCAAACAAGTACAAGTTCGAGCATGTGAATGTGTGAGCTGATGTCGAACATGCAAGAACATCGTCTGATTACCAGCCAATGATGAAAGCTGTTAAGAGACGCGAGAGAAACCACCAATAATGACAATGGTCCTCAAGGTACTACAGGTACAATCTACGGCGTGTGAATAAATGAGCTGACGTCGAACACCCGCAGAATCATTCGATCGGAGGTCAATGATGTAAACTTCACGTCGAATGCGACGAACCTGCCATTGAGGCATGCAGGCTCCAAGGTACCATCAGGAGTCTCTAGACCAACTTCCTGGATAATGAGTTGAAGTCGACGGGAAGTGACCTTGATCGAAGGTGGGCCATAATGATTCCCACATCATCGACACGAGACAGAGGAACATAATGTTTTGTTGTGAATCGGGGCCATATGAGAAACAGAGGAAGGTTGATATTCGCAGAGGCCAACTTCTCTTGAACATATAAACGGCACGACAATGGACTTGGCAGTATTTGACATCAACAGATCAAAGGTCATGACGACGAGGCAGTGAACAGATGAGAGGTCAAAAGAGATTACCCAAACCCATGGAAGCAAAGTGAAGCAACGAGATGAGATGTCCCCAACCCGACACGAATGCAGACAAGTGCCATGTTCAAGAGCGACATACTGCCGATGACAACGACGATGGTTCCATTTTCCCCACCATTTCGGTGAGTACCTCTTTATTTTTACACAAGCTTGAAGAGGATACCATATGCTTGTCATATAAATCCGCCCTTCGGGCGAATCCATCCTAGTACATTTAACGAGCCCTAGGAAGGAGCGACTCGAATAACGTCATTTCGACTGGATCCGATGTCATCAGGGTTTAACGAGTCTGACAAAGGAAGAACTCAGCGTCTTTTCATGTTTAGAGAGTTTGAAAAGACAGCGGAAAAGAAAACTCCACAAGTCCCTTTTCGTAAATAGTTCCCCAGATCCGAAAAGGTAGAAAACAATATCCGGGAAAACCTCCTAGTCGCGATAGGCTACGGTATTCCTTTTTCGTAATCAATCCATCCCAGCCCGAAAAAGGGTTAAACTTATACTGGGTGAATGTCGATTCGGGTCCATTTTAACGAAATCGAAACGACAAGGGCCTCGACGATCTTTTCATATTTAGAGAGTCAGAAAAGAGTTGAAAGGTGACTCCTCCTAGAGGAACGAGTGGTATGAAGGGTAGCAACTGGTTCCGGTAATGGTGGAACTACTCTGAACAAATAAAGGTCGAGAGGCTGGCTAACAAGACCACTCATAGCAGCGGTTCCTCAGGAACGGGTAAAACAACCAAGTGAAGGCATATGATCGGCCAAGCAGATAGTGACAATGGAGTGAGAAAACCAAGGCTCATCTGGTAAAAACAGGTTGATAAAATGACCATCACAAGAGGTAAAATGGGCAAGGTTTCATTTTTACACAAGCTTGAAACAAAGATAAACTATGCTTGAAACCGGTTTCATTTTTACACAAGCTTGAAACGGACATAAACTATGCTTGAAAAGATAAGCATGCCCCCAGCATGGTGACTCAATTCGAGGTACATGCCCCCCAAGCTTCAGTCCATATGAAAAGCAGATGGAGTGAAGGTTCAAATTACAAGATCAAAAGAAAAGACTCGACTGGGATTTTACGAGATCTAAACAAAGACTCGAATTGAACGAGAACATGTTTCATTATTTTAACGAGGTTGACACATTAAAAGAACTATCCTCAAACACCTTGTTTCATGGTTTAGGGAGCTTGACACAAGACCAGGAACTGTGCTCCGACAAACCTTGTTTCATTTTTTAAGGAGCTTGACACAAGACAAGGAACTATGCTCTGACGACCTTGTTTCATTTTTTAAGGAGCTTGACACAAGACAAGGAACTCTGCTCCGACAACCTTGTTTCATTTTTTAAGGAGCTTGACACAAGACAAGGAACTGTGCTCCGACAACCTTGTTTCATTTTTTAAGGAGCTTGACACAAGACAAGGAACTCTGCTCCGACAAACTTGGTCATAATGAACAAGAAGTCATCGCTTCCAAGAGTTCCACTCCTGATGGAAGGGAAACATCCTGGAAGTCAGGACCCAATGCTCCCAGCACATGATGCACGATGGAATCATCACTGGGCACAGGCACAGGATAGGTAGCCACATAGTTGACCTGCGGTGGGGCAGATACAACAGGTGGATAAAAACCAGGAGGGGGTGATGGCGGACCAGTTGCCACATTAGGACCAAAGAACGATAGCTGATCAATGGTCACGATCCTTCCTTCATGCGGAAAACAAACCACACGAAAGAGGGAGGAGACGAGCGCTCCCATGGCATAGGTGTAATCGCGCCACAAAAGCAGATTGAAATCCAAGGGGCCTGGAACGACCATCACGTCTATATGGACGGTTTTACCTCCCAAAGTAATAGGTAACCTTGGAAGGATCCCCAACGATTGACTCGTCCTTCTGTTAAAAGTGAGCAGATTCTGCGTAACAGGCGCAAGCGGCGGCGAACCGAAAGCTTGCCAGGTAGTTGAAGACATAATACTAACAGAGGCACCTTCGTCTATAATGGTGCTGGGAACGAACAGACCAAGAGCCTGTACTGTGATCTCGAAAGGCACATAAGACGGAAGGCGGAATCCTGCAAATCGATTCCAATCAAAGGAAGCGACCAAACTACTCGAAGGGGCTACCATCGAAATGCGAAGGTCTTCCCCTGATGTTACGAAAGCAGAAGCCTCTTCCCTGACCTCCATCTCGAAGGCGGGAGGAAAATCCTCCGTAGCCTCCATCTTGGGAGGCGGAGGAGAAACTTCTTGAAGTACAGGGACAGGAGAATCTCTCTCCAAGTCTGAAGAATCTGAAGAAACCAGAAGAACATGAGGGTTATGGGGTCCACTCTCAACAGAAAAGCCCTGGTGCACTGCAGATGGGGCCAGTTCAACCGATCCCACGACCAATGGTTGGTCGGGAACGGATTCCTGAATCTGAATTTCTGGAGGAGTGGGATCGACCAAGGATGACCCTTGACCAATCACGGCATCGGCCGGTGGAAGACTCAAAGAAAGCTGTTTATAACCAGCCGGGAGGCGTGGTGTAGAAACAGTCAGGTTGTCCAGGACTCGCTTGGCTTCATCCATATAAGGACAAAGGTGAATAGCATGGTGCCCTTCACACAACTTACAGGGATTGGTGATCTTACCCTGCTTCTTAGGAGCCTTACCAGTGCCCCCAACCTAACTCCCGGAAGCCAAAGACAACGGTGGGCGACCGTTGGACCATACTTCAAGTACCTCGGGAATGCCAGGGCAGTCTCGAAGAAGATGGTCTCCCGTGCACAACATGCAGGGGAACTTGACTTTCCGAGGAGGGTTGGAAGGGTTATCAAGAGGAGACGTTTCAGGAGCAATAGCAGCACTTTTAATCTCTCGCTTATCAGACTTCTTCTTCTTTTTCTTCTTCTTCTTCTTCTTAGCCACCTGGTTACTCGAATCCAGACTTTCACCAGGCGAAGAGGAGGAGGAGGACTCAGAAACAGGCGAAGAAGGGGAGAGGTCCACCTTAGAATCAACATGATGTGGTTCGGGTGGAGGAGCTGATTGACCAGTAACTGAGACATTCGAAACGACAGAGGTTGAGAACAACCAAACAGGCAACCCAACAGTTAACCCAGGAAGGGACAACGTTGCCATATAAGGAGCACCAACATTTCCAAAAGGAGGAAAATGACCAGGATTCCCTTCTGAAGGGATTCCTTGGTTGGTAAACTCTGAAAAAGTTGCCATCAAAACTCAAAACCACACACGGGCTGAAAAAAAGTTTAAGACACACGATCAAACGGCCAACAAGCAATATCTAAACGGGCGTGTAATCGTGGGCGATTAATTTTACCACATTGGAAAGTAAGAAATTCTACCGTTTCATGTTTTAAGAGTCGAGAAACGATAAAAGATGACTCTATCTCTTTCAGAGTTGACTCAAGCGTGAAAGGACAAGCGCTTGAAGGTCTTTTCAAGTTTAGGGAGTCAGAAAAGACCAAATGACTGCTCAGGAAAAACTAGGCACAAAGGGTGTACCAAATATCCGTGAACTGCAATATACACCTTGGTTTCAAATAATGAAACAGAAATCGACCAAGGACTTTCCGTACGTGCAGGTAGTCTCCCCGAATGCTATGTTCGGTGTATCACGGGTATAGGGCGGCAGACTCGGCTTCCTGTGGATAAAGGATTGAAAACCTAGATGGGTCTCCCTTTATATACGCGACGGTACGGGGAGCGCAAGTCCGTACTAGCGCTGTCTAAAGCCAAACGGCGAGCGACAGCTGCTAGGTTTAACAACGCCGGAACACGTCTCTAGCCTAGACCTTGTAAATGTATTTCGTTAGGTTCCAATGCTGCCTTAGGTTAATTGAATAAATTTTACAGTTGATCTTCAATTAAGTTTCAATTTCCAGGCCCTATCGTATGTAGTGTCTCGAAAGACGCCTAAATGCAAGCTATATGCCACAGTGCAACATTTTGTTCGATGAAAACTAGTTAAATAAGAGTTGAGAGCTTTTATGCAAACGAAATGAACGGAATACAAACAACAATGTCTCTAATGCAACTAATGCAATTGAACACTTTTCATTCAAACACTAATCACTAGCGATATGGAAAAGATCACAATTTGCACTAATTAATCAAAACAAAAGAGATTTTTTTTTGGTTTTCAATGTTTAATGGCTAATGTGCACTGAAAACAAAAGGAACAATTTGAGATATGATATTCAAAAGAGCGAAACAAACAAAATTCACTCAACAATGCAATCAATCAGATCCCCAAATCGACCCAAAGTCTCTCAAAGCAAAGAAAGACTCAAAAAACTTCCAATGGACCGTGTGATCTAGGTCCAAAGCAAGGCAAACGAATTTCGAATGAAGGAATGGACAATCACCCAAAAAACGCAACAAAACAATCAAAGACTGTTAAGAGAGCGTGGAGAATCAACCAACAAGTTGACAGGACAATCAAGACACCTAAATTCCCAAGGAGGGCTCGATACACTAAGCCACTAGATGCCCTAGGGCTCAAAACGTGAAATCGGTAGATAGAGGCAAACAACCCAAGGACAGAGGTGAATTCCAGCCAAACAAGACTCCAACAGACTCAGACAGTCAGAAAATCAAGAAGAAAAGTATTGATCAGATCCAAAGAGCCAAAAAATGAAGAAACTCTAAAAACTCACAGGGGTGGCGCGACTGTGAGCTGGAAACTAGCGCCAGAAGCCAATTGGCACGGGCTAGACAAGGGAAACACACGCCAAGTGGCACGACTGTCGGGTTAAAAACCGCGCCAGTCGAGTTTCTCAACAAAAATTAAAAACAAGCTACTTCCAGAAGCAGACCAATACAAGCTAAGCAAACCAAGCAGCTAAAACAATGAAAGAATCCAACCCAGAAGGTTCATCAAGCAAGGAAAAACGATCAAAGCGAAACAACATAAACGAGACAATGAAGACCGGACGATCTCCCCAGCGGAGTCGCCAATTTGTTGAGAAGGTAAATCCCCTCTGCGGACAGAGGCGATCCCTACTAGCCCAGCAGGGGTCTAGCAACAAACAAACAATGCTATGACGCAAGCTCCTAGTTACAAATGAAAGAGCTAGAGATAGAAGCCTACCTGGATTCCAACGCTACGATCTGAAGAAGAGATGTCCCCGTCCTTCAGCCCTGGCAGATCACAATCCTCCCGCGATATCCGCGGATGAACACCTGCACATAGAAGAAACGAACAGATACAAGCATAGAAACCAGCATGCGTAACTAAACATCGGTCAGAAAAGATATTACTCGCATTAACATAATGGAAAACGGAGTGGAACCATAATCATAGTCATCTATTAAATGATAAACGAATAGAAGTTACAACCAAGTTCTGACGTCGCAGCCTCCTTCGTACGGGTCCCCGGTCGTCCACGCCTCGCAAAGCTCGCCAAGGAAAGGGAAACCTCTCCAGAGTCTCGTAACAATGGTCTCCTCGCTTGAATGGGCCTTAAGGGAAAGAAGGGATTCTTTACAGCACAAAGGCACTTGGGAATAGGGAGATGCAAAGCTTCGGCACTTCAAGACTAGCTTGCCATGGATCTGAGCAAGCTTTTATAGATGGGGAAGGAGGGAGTTGGGATCCCTATTATTATGGGATTGGCCCTATCAACAAGGAAGGTTCTATAGAAGGTGGCAAAACTACTTCCCTTCCATAGAACTCCCACAACCAAACCTCCCAACTCAAGATAGGCAATGGTTGTGAGTTTGTTTGAACTCAACTTCCGCCATCCATATTTAAAAAACAGTCCCTAAAATGGGTGGCGCGATTGCTGCTCTATGACAGAGCGCCAAGTGGCGCGACCTCTTTACAGGATTTCCCTGATTGGCGCGAGCACTGAACTGCCTACCCGCGCCAATGCAAAAAGAGTTGTTTTTCATAAGTTTTGCAAGGAGATGTCTCAAGGGAAAATAAAGCTCATGCTCAGAGGGATGCATTGATGATGTTTTCAAAGCATGACAATGTTCACAGGTCATGGAATGGGTCCTCCATTGTGCGGGATGGGGAATGGTAAGGACGGTGACAAATTACTGTGTAACAGTAATATTTCAGCACATATTATTTCAAGATCCATGCATAGCCAAGGGTTAGATCAAAGTACTCATTTGAAGCAAAGGTATATCACAACGCTATCACATAGTGGCTATGACAAAGAGGCTTCATCATTCTTGGAGCATGTTCGAGGTATTGCTGCATATTCAAAGCTTCACTAGTTTGGAAGACCATACATGAGAGGAATGTCTCACTAAGAGATCTCAACAGAGATGCATTTCAGTATTCCATGAGATGCAAAGTTCTTCAGTGGGTTAAAGGAGATGGTATTCTGCAAATGGAGAATGCCATGATTATGCAACACATCTCTCAACTTCCACATTTGAGTGAGTGGATGAGGATGATAAGAAAGGGGTCACATGATCACTTCCATACATATATGGACTAGCAAGCTTGGTTACACTGCTTTCCCTAGGGAGACTCCTATCACTCTCCAAAGGCACCTATTTTCCTAATCTATGCCTTGAAGAGTAGTTATGAAATGTATAAGGAGGCATGGCAGTGCTAGTTGCTTGGGGGGGTAAGCATTATCACTACCCCAAAGATTCTCATTCTCTCATCTCATGCTTGGTACATCATTAGTAGATTATATGAAGAGGAAGCATGTATGATGTGGTTGTTAGAAGGAGAGTTGGACATCACAAGTTAAATCTTATGTCCATGTATTCACCTATGCTTGAAGTATGTCTCATATGTCCTCATGCATTTCTGTTGGAGGTATATTTCATGCATGGACTTTGGCTTGTGAGGAGGGATGAATCCCACATGATGTGGTATGAGGAGCTTTCTTGTACGATGTTGATGAGGCATTTTACATGTTCACCATTGTGTTGTTGCTCCAAGATTCACATGTTGATGAGGCAAGAAGGCTACAAAGTCCTTGTTGCTATGGCTGATTTTGGGTGAGTATGGTTGCTACCCAATAGCTCATTATTTTCTAAATCATGCCTTGGATTTCAATGTTATGTTCTAGCAAGAGAAGGCATGTACAATTTTGTTTCACTTGGGAAGGTATGGCTACCACATGACATCTCCTATGTCTATGTGTTTTGCATGGTGAAATTTTTTGGCATGATTATCTCAAGATGTGCATTGATGATGGTACTTTGTATTAGGCTGATGTGACATACCATATGTCCATTAGCATGGTTTGGTTTCATGATGCACATGATGAGGAAAGAGGGCAGCAAGATTCCTTGTTGCTTTGGTGCTTTTGAATGAGTATGGTGACCACCCCATGGCTCATAATTTTCTAGTTCATGCCTTATCTATCAAAGATAAATTGCAGCAAAGGAAGGCATGCACATCATCTTTTGGGAAGCATGGCTTGTCCATCTTACATGGAGGAGATGGAGGAGGGTAGCAAAGGGCCTTGCTCTGGTGTTGATTTTGGGAGAATATGGCTTGAAATATTTTGTTTACCCATATTAATCCTTCCCTTATTCTTTTCATAACGTTGAAATGATGGAGTATGGATCCAACAAGGCCAACAGGGCTAAGAATGGAGGCATAGCAATGCTTATTCAAGTTCACAAACATGGGAGGAGGAATGTTCTGCATGATGAAGTTTTTCCTTTATGGGAAGAGTTACCTTACTTTATGTCTCTCATGTGTTTGTGATGGTGTTGGAAATCATGTATTTTTCATCTTGTACTTTATGGTAAGAAGAGGACATCTAACCTCACAGTTGGAAGTCATCTCATGCATTGGAAGAAGACAAATTTGGAACCAAACATACATAACCTATTGCAGAAAATGGAGGAAGCCTTCCTTATGTGGATGCCATTTGGAGGGAATAAATGGTTTGCATCTATAATAAGAGTTGCATGAGGGAAAGCAACATTTTGCTGGTAGAGACTGTAATATCCCCAATTTTTGTAGCTAATGGGAATGTTGGATTTTATTTTCAGTTTGCTTTATTCATGAATAAAAGTATGAGAAGGAGGTTTATTAAACTCCTAATTTGAGAACAAATACATGCCCAATGTGAAAGGGGATAAATCTGGGCTATTATATTAAACACCCTTAAGTGTAAAAGGGGGAAATTCATTTGAATGGGTCAATCTTGGCCCCACCTACAGTGCAGATTGAAGGGAAGCTTATCCATCAAGCACAACGTACTTCTAGAAGAGGATCTCTTGTGTGAAAGAGGATAAGTTGAAGAGGGTGGTTTAGGGTTTTGGCAAGTCCTCATGTTATAAATATAAGGAGAGGCAACAAGAAAATGTTGTTTATGATTTTAGAAGTTGCTGCAGCAACTCTAGTCTCTTGGCTGTTTAGACTAAGGGAAGAGGATTTCCTGTTTAGGAATCCTCCCTCCTTCCATGGAGTAGATATTTGGAGGAGATTGGGATGAAAATCTCCACTATGTGGCATTATGGCCAAGCTCCATCTCTATAGCATCACTGGTATTGTTGAGGTTTTTGCATCTGCTTGTGAGTTGCAGCAAGTGGGTCAACTAGATCTGCAAGATCTAGTTGTTTAGAGGAGATTTCTCTCAGGGAGGGTGTCTTGTGACCACCTGGAAGAGGATCTCACTCTCATGTTACTTTCAGATCTGTAATTTTTATCCGTTGTAAGATCATGTTCAAGCTACAGTGTGGTCTCCTTAGGGAACTGTGTTATTTCCATGTACATGTTTCACTGCTGCTTAGATCTCTCATGGTACTTTCTTCCTGGTGATTGAGGCTTGCCTCTCACTTTGAATATTTGTAAAGTAGTTTGCTGATCTATTCATATTCATATCTGATATATAATGTAATGAAAATCATCTTCAGAAATCCCTGAATTTTTCTGCAGTTCATTGTACAGAAAGCTACATCTACACTTTATTATGCATTATTTTGATAAAACCCCAAGGGGATCTTGTTAAGGAGGCTAAGTAGTTTCTAGATCTGGTATGGAACTGATGTTTCAGACATTTATCAATTTTATATCTGATTCTTAACCTACAATGGCTGAAGATCCTCATATAGAACTCTGTCAAGTCTTTTCTGCAGCTTTTCCATGTGTTTCTGCTATAATTTCTGAAGGATTCTTGCTATTGCTTCATGTAAATTCAATGTTTCTGCAAAGGAAATTCATTATGGATCTGATTTCTTACTACCATACTATAATATTAGTTTCATGGCTGATTTCCAGTGACTCCCAGCAGAAACTACGCAATTCCTGAAGGAGGGTTTCTCTATTAACTCAACCCTCTCCTTTAGCTGATTTTTAGCTAGTGTTGATTGTGGGAGATTTTTTTAAGCCCTCTAAACCCATTATTTTTGGCTGAAACTCTGCATGGAGGTCCCAAACAGCCTAAAATAAGGGAACCCAGCCCCTTTTTTGTGTTAGTTTTACACTTTCTTGCTTATATAGCGTTTTCGTTGAGCGTGTTGTAGATTTTCCTTGAAGTGGAATTTCCCGCTCCTTGCTTGTTTGGTTTTTTCTGCTCTTTTGGATCCATTATTTAGATCTGAATATCTAATGATTCCAAGGGTTGAAAACTCCAATAGGATTTTTTTATTAGCACCTTTATGTGTTTCATCAGTTTTCTATAGACAGAGTCTGGAACGGGCCAGGAAGCCTCTGGTTTTCACCCTCTCTTTAGAGGTGATATAATCAGTAAATTCCCTACCATTATATCTCTAGTTTAGAATTGTTGGTTTGTTTCCATACTGCTATGAATCCATAGTGGAATATCTTAAGATATTCCCTACTGTGCCTCTTTTTCCCCATTTGGAACATTACATCCACCTCATCTAGACCTGACATAACCATCAAGACACCTTCAGCCCTGCATCCATGAGTCCAAGACCTTCCTAAGCCACCTTAGCGCCTTCTCCTTTGGTTGCAAAACAGATTATTTACAAGCATAGTTACGTCATGACTAGATGCATGATTAAATGCATGATAGTTAAATCATGAAGTAGTTAGAGTGTGTTTATCCATTTCTCCTAGTAATGTGTGATTAGATTAATCTTCTTTCTGCAATTTCAATCCAACACTTTACTTCATGAATTTTTCCTAGTTTTCTTCTATTTCTTGCCATAGCCTACATTGTAGATTTCGTTCTTTGAAAAATAGCTAGATGTATCTTCTTTCTTTAGAATAATCCTTTGATTGTTGATAGAGTAATGGTTTTGCTTCTCTTGTAGTTCTAGGTCTAATGCCGAAGTGTGACAGACTTCACTTAGAAACCCTAGAAATAACACCCTTTAGTAGGATTCAAAAGAAGATGACATGAGTAGAATGCATATGTTGTGTATATAGCATTGTCACCTCCAATTTTTTATGAACCTCGGGTTGATAAAGTAAAGTAGAGTAGCCTTTGTGAGTTTCAACACTCTTGGTGCAATACCAGGGCTCACCATGTTTTGGTGTCGTTGTCGGGGAGGTGTCTAAGTAGATGCTTTGCTTCTGTTTTAGCATTATCTTATGCCATGTAGTTTCAAAAATATTGAAAAATACAAAAAAATTGGTTTTCATGCCTCGTAGGAGTAGGGGTAATCAAGAAATCTTTTACCAAAAACCCCCACATCCCCACATAGTCACCCTTCACTCTTCTTCAGTGACTATGAGGTTGAACACACCATTGGTGAGCATTCTAAAAACTTTGATGAAACTATTAGAGAAGAAGAAGAACCTGTTTCAGTGGAGAAACCTTCTTCACTAATCCAAGCCATGGCTGAGACTGGAACCTAAAGAGCCTTTCCCATTAGAGAGACAGATGGGGAAACTAATATGAATAACATCAGCCCCTCAGCCCTTCCACATTTCCATGGACTTACCTCTGAGGAACCTGACACCTTCATGTTTGATTTTTTTTTTGTTTGTAGGACCTATGACTATGCCTCAGATGATCAAAATATGAAGCTATTCCCATCTACACTCAAGGATGCAACCTTGTGCTAGTTCATGGGCATTCCTGGGAAAAACATCACTACTTGGGAATAGATGCAAGAGTCATTCAACAACAAGTAGAGGGACTACTGTAGGTCCAAGGAAAATAAAGAGGAAATATTTAGGATGACTCTAGGGCTTGATGAATCCCTAGAAGATTATGAGGAAATATTTTAGTTAAATTACAAAAGAGCCAACTACACCCTTGATCCTGGATCACTTAAAATAGTGACTTCTCGGAGGGATCAGGGAGGAGGTGATTGAAACCCTCAATATGCTATGAGGAGGATATATATACCAGCTGCCTTATGAGAACATCAAAATTGTCTTCAAGAACCATTCTAGGGAAGCTAGGAAGAAAGGAAGATCTAGCTAGAGTCTAACCAATACCCCTTCCTCTTCCACCTCCATCAAGCATGAGATTGGATATATGTTGAAGGAATTCAAGAGTGATATATTTCACACCTTTGCTTTGAAAATGGACACAATGCAGATCAAGAGGAAGTAGAAAGAGCCTTGGCTATCTTCTGCCCTAGATGTACTAAAAGACACCCTCAGAATTAATGTCCATTAAATGTCCTAGAGGTTTTCTTAGTCTGTGAAAAGAATCATGCCACAGAAAAGTGTCCCTCCTTACCCAGGCTCAAAGATGTATATCAAGGTGGGGAAGTAGGACCAGAGCAACTCTGTTTCATAAATCAGAAAAGGCATCAAGGCCCTCGATCATATCAGTAAGGTATGCAAGGTGCACCTTATTCCTATCGTCACAATAATTAGAATACACCAATGCAGTATTGATACACCTCCACTCCTCCATCATTCCCTACACCTCCTACTTGGCCTTACAACCCTCCATATCATCCTCAGCCAGTAAACCAACCATTTCAGAAATATGTTCCTCAACCACCTTAGTGGAGATACCCATCACAAGGGTGGAGGCCTCAACATAATCAACCACCTTCTCTATTGTCTCCACCCCAACCTAAACCTCATCTCACTCATTCTGCTCCACCCAAGCTGCCTCAGATGCCTGCACATCCCAATCTGAACCCGAACAACAAGCAAACACAACATGTTTACAATGGAGAGACATCATATCCAGCTTATGTTGTGGAGATACATGAGATTAATCTTAGGTTGGGAAGATTAATCCCAAACAACCATCCTCCATATCCACCTACAGAGGTTGAGGAGGAAAATGAAGAAAATAACACTCAGATCCAACAACTTCCTTTTCCTAAGTGTTTGATCCACTATAGTCAGCACACCCTAAAGGAAACTGAAATTTTGGGAGAACTAAGAAATTTTTTGTGGGAAAATACCCCTTCTCTGGGCCATTAAGGATGTACCTATTTACAATAGGCTCATCAAGGAAAATTTCTTTAAGAAAACTAGGAGAAAGAAGAAATATATCCTCGCCATCAATGTAGTATTATAGTTGTCCGACTTAATGCTGGGAAGGGTGATCTTCTCGAAGTACCTAGACCCTGGTAGTCGAGTTGTAAATGTGCACATAGATGGTGTCATAGTCCCCAATACTATGATAGATATCGTGGCTTCCATCAATCTAATGACCAAAGAAAATATGCTTAAACTCAACTTCCAAGGGGCTTTGAGGAAAACCACAATGGTTCTACAACTTGCAGATTGGTACACAGTAGCTCCGGAAGGAATTGTTGAGGATATTATGGTTTCAATTGAATCTTGGGAGTACCCTACATATTTCCTGGTTCTCCAACCAAAAACCAAGTTCAATGGATATCCTTTCATTTTCGGGAGACCTTGGTTAGCGACTACTGAAGCTTATATCAGCTGTCAGGTTGGAAACATGAATATCAAGAATGGGCCCTTGTCTAAACATCTAGTATTATATCCTCCAACCCAACCTTCCATTGATCATGATCTACCTTTATGGTTAGAGGATGAAGAAGAAGAAGTTGAAGTACACAACACTACACCCTACCCCATTTGTACCATAGATATTGTTAATAGAGGGGGGTAGCTTGATGAAGATGAATTCATCAACCAAATCATTCAAAACCAACCCCCCATTGACATTCCACTTGAAAATATAGTCAAAGAGTCTAAAATCCACCCTTGGAGGAACTGAACGCAGTTGATTCAACCTCTAAAACCACCAAGGCTATGGAATTTCTCCTGTCAAAATCTATAAAAATTAACTCATCCCTCTCATATAGAGAAGAAGAGAAGCTATGCCAGCTTTTCAAAGAAAACCTAGATGAATTTTCTTGGGACTACAAGTAAATTAAAGGGGTGCATCCCTCAGTGTGCAAACATCATATTTACATTAAATAAGGTTGCAAACCCCAAAGAAGGATGAACCCAACTCTAAAGGACACATTGAAGGAAGAACTGCATAAATTATTGGATGTATGTTTCATCTATTCTATATCATATAGTGAATGGGTATCTCCTCTTGTCTTAGTCTCGAAGAAGAATGGAAAATGGAAAATATGTGTTGATTATCGAGAACTCAACAAAGCCACCAAGAAGGACCATTTCCCTTTTCCATTTATGGATCAAGTTCTGGATGGCCTTGCAGGGAAAAATTTATTTTCTTTCCTTGATGGGTTCATTGGGTATAACCAGAGCCAAATTAGCCCTGAAGACCAGGACAAGACCACTTTCACATTTCCTTGGGGTAACTTCGCTTACAGATTCCTACCCTTTGGGTTGTGCAATGCCCCAACTACTTTCCAAAGAGTTTTCCTAAGAATTTTCTCTTAGCTACTCCATGACTTGATTGAAATATACATGGATGATTTCACACCTTATGGGGATGACTTCCAAGAAGCTCTCCCCAATTTGGGAAAAGTGATGAGAAGGTGCATTGAGATGCATATCTCCCTGAGCCCAGAAAAGTGTGAATTATTAGCAAGAACAGGAGTAGTATTGGGCCAGTCAATATCACAAGCAGGAATACATGTGGACTTAAACAAAATCACATTTATAAAAAGAGTGTCTACTCCTCAAAAGCAAAGAGATCTCAGAAGTTTCTTAGGTTTAGCTAGTTAATACATAAGGTTCATCCAATACTTCATAAAATTGGCTTCACCATTATTTGGTTTGTTGGCCAAAGATTCTGAGTTTACCTAGTCCATTATCTGCCAAGAATATTTTGAGCTCATTAAGGAAAAATTGACTACTACCCCCATTCTTTTAGGTCAAAATTGGGCTCTGCCCTTCCAAATTCACATGGATGCATTAGTAAAAGCTGTGGGAGTAGCCTTGGGGCAGTTAGAAGACAAATTACCTTAAGCAATCTATTTCATTAGTAATAACTTGTCCAAGGCTGAACTCAATTATATTGTCACAGAAAAGGAAATGTTAGTAATTGTCCATGCTTTAAACAAATTTAGACATTATATCACTGGTTATCAAACCTTTGTGCACACTGACCATGCAACCATAAAATATTTAATGAATAAACCTGATGTTAATGCTAAAATAATTATATGGTTGTTGTTATTACAGCAGTTTGACCTAACCATTGTTGATAAAACTCAGAAGGAGATTGTTGTTGTAGATATTTTATCTAGGTTATCTCTACTTGTAGATGAGGAAGGAATGGTGGATGACCAACTTCCAAATGAACACCTATTTTCTATCTTAGCAGTCTCTCTATATTTTTCTAACATAGGTAACTACTTGGATGCTGATAAGTTCCCTCCAAACCTCTCATCTAAGGAGAAGATAAATATCACAAAAAAGAACCCCTTTCACCTGGATCAATGGAAATAACTTCAAGTTGGGCCCTGACCAAATTCTTAGGAGATGTGTGAGGTAGGAAGAATTTTTTTTACATCCTATCTACATGTCATGGTAGTCCTTGTGGGGGCCAATTTTCTACAAAAGGAACAACCTTCAAAGCTTTGCAGGCAAGTTACTATTGGCCTACACTTCACATGCCATTCACCAAGATGCCAGGAGATACAATAGTAGGTGTGACCAGTGCGAAAGGATGGGGAAACCTACACAGAGGGATGAGATGCCTTTTCACCCTCATGTGGCTCTAGATCCATTTGAAAATTGGGGCATCGACTTCGTTGGTCCCATTGATTCACCATCCAAGAAGAAAAAATATATCATATTCTGCACTAACTACCCGAAAAAGTGGGATGAAACAAGGGTTGTAAAGGTAGCAACCGAGAAGAAGGTGGCATAATTTATAAGAGAGAATTCACTATACAAGTTTGGATAGCCCAGAGACGTAGTCACTGATCAAGGGGCTCAATTCACATCTCATCTCATTGAAAATATTTTGAGGAGGCACAAGATAAAGCATAAGACTTCCACTGCCTACCATGCTCAAGAAAATAGCGGAGTGGAAGTGACCAATAGAGACTTGGTGAATATCCTCACCAAGTTTATCAGCAGCAGTAGAAAATATTGGGTAGGCAGATTGGTAGAAGCCACTTGGGCCTACAATACCACTTGGAAGGCAACAACAGGGTTCACTCCTTATGACTTGTTCTATGGGAAGAAAGCTCTACTTTCAATTGAGTTTGAATTCAACACCTTGAGGATGGCAGTTGAGTTATACCTAGATATCATAAAGGCCCAAAACTAATTTTATCTATAATTAAATGGTTTGGATGAGTTCAGGATGTAGGCACTCCTTCACACAGACGTGATTCAGCTACAAAGGAAGGCCTGGAATGATAAGCACATTAAGGAGAAGACCTTTCAAGAGGGATATTCAACACTACCGTATGATTCAAGGTTCAAGGATTTAAAAGGAAAATTAATGACAAGATGGATGGAACCTTACAAAGTGGAAAAATGCTATGATAATGGTGCAGTTCAGATCAGGACCATAGATGAGGAGGGGATTCCTCTTCTTTTCAATCGTTACAGGCTCAAGGTTTAAAAGAATCCCCTGTCTAGGGTTGAGTTTATAAATTCCATAAACATGGAGGTGTATTTCATTGGAAACTACAATCTCCAACACCTCCCCATCCTAGAAAAAATAAAAAAGGAAAATAAAGAGGCATGGGTGAAAACCTCTCTGAGGCGCCCAAGGCCAACTTCAGGGTTGAAAACCTCCATGAGGCAATCATGGAGAAAAAAAAAAGAATAAAACATAGAATCAAAGATCCTTGGGTGAAAAAATAGTTGAGGCACCCAAGGCAGGCTTGTGGGTTGAAACCCTCTATAGAGATAGCCCACCTGCCTCCAAAAAAAAAAGAGAAAAAAAAAGAAAGATAGATAGAAAAAGAAGAAACGATACCTATGCACTCACTTGTTTTCTGTTTTGTATGTTGTTGATCAAAGGTGGTTTTAGACCTAGAGGAGTAGTTTTATTACTCTCTTATCTCTCTAATTTTCTTACTCCAACATGCACCCATTCACTCATTTCTCTTTTCAATTAGGCAAAAAACTCATTTTTTTTTCTCCTGACTATAATTGCTACAGGGTTTCTGTAGTGCTACAAGAAACCCTCTAATTTCTACATGAAATTTATTTGCGAGAAAATTAGCTCTCTCAAGGGCTTATAAAATTCAAAAAAGAGCATGATAATTGGTTTTTTTCCTATACTTACCACTCCTAACCGTCACTTCACTCCAGGCACAAGGATTCATTCTCTAAACCCTATGTTGTGCCACTAGTAGCTAGATCACCTATACCTTGGCAAGAGATCTCTACCCTTGCCTCTCCATAACTCCATCCCTAACCTCCATACACCATTTCCTATCATCTTTAAGAAATCTAGAGCCCCAAGAAGTAGAGAATAGGTTGCTACAGGAAGTTGAAAAGTTTCCTATAGCAAGCCTATACATGGCACAATAATATCAAAATCTGAGGAATGGTTGATGGAAATGGCTTCAAGGGACCACCAGCAGACTTCAAGAGGATGAACACACCATCCAAGGCACTTCAGGACCTCCATGTAGTAACTACAATAAGAAAAAAACAAATAAAAAGTATAAGCAACCCACTCAGAAACAAGTTGCTCTCTCAGAAAATAAAAAAATAAACAAAAAAAACACAGCAAGAGAAAGATATTCATGGTTGTCACCAAACTCCGGATCCCTGCCCCAAATAATGTCTGCAACACACTAGAAAAATTTAGGCTCATGTATGACCCTTCACCTCTCGCTATGCACTCATATTTATCAAAATGATTTAATGTCGATAATTAGAGAATAAAAAGGAAAAAAGGTGGCCAGTTAACTTGGCCACCCTCGTAGAGTTAAAGTGGATGAGAAGTAGAGCGTACATGCCACCTCGTCAAGTTAGATCCGTCAAGGGTGATTTAAAAAGGACAAGGAGGTGATTCTTAGGCATGGGAAACTATTAACTGGAGTGGGACCAATGGTCCAAAAGGGGAAAACTCGTGCGCAGTCCAAGTCGTCACTCTGCTCCAAATTCAGTTAAGATGCCATACAGATAAGTTTTGGCTCATTATTCTCACTTCATTTAGCATTTAGAGAGTATTGGGAGAAATAGATGTCATAGGATCCATCAAAGAGCAAAGCATTGAAGCTAAGTTTACATGCACACCCTGAGCTACAGGAAACAATGAGTGCTACAAGAAACTTCACAGGAGGTTCAAAAGTGATAAAAAGAGAAAATCAAAGCCACTAATAGGTGGTATTACCTCCTAAGGCCACCATATCCCAAAAAAATACACCAAGGGTCAGAGGTAAGTCGTTTCCACCCTCTAGAATTGTAAATTTTCCATGAAATTTATACATTTTCAGTCATAAATTGGAAATTAAGTGGTGAAATTAAGGTAGTTTGAGTTTGTTTGAAACCATAATCTCAAGGGAGCAACTTCACATATAACTCTCAAACAAAACGATTCAGCCACCTTCCTATCAAAACCACAAAATGGGAGGAGGATTTAATAGAAGGGAGCCCACTGATATCAAAAGGATAAGATTGCATCTTTGGCAAATGGAGATTTTCAGGAACCACCAGTGACTAGGTTTATTCAAGCTCCTCAAGGGTTTCTATGAAGATATAGCTCGAGAATTTGCGGTGGCCTTGCAATCGCACTCAGATGACAGATCCACCACTATGGTTAGAGGCCTAGCTATCACAATTACACTTGACTTAATCAACAAAATAACCATTTTTCCCTTAAGAGTCAAGTGTATTAAGGAAGATAGGTTTCCCAACACTGCAACCAATAAGAGCTTCTTTCTGCGAGGAGAAGAATTAATTGAAGATAAAAATTGAGTGAGGAGAGAAAGCCTTCCATATCCCTGGGATGAATTAGCCTTCCACATTATTAAATTCATTTCTTGTGAGGGGAGGCTTAGTGTGGTATATGGATACCACTTCAGGTTGCTAAATGAACTCATATCTCAAGGAGAAATCCCTCTAGAACAAAGATTGAGCATCCCTTATTTCCTCTTGCACTAAATCAGATACTTGAGAAAAAAGGTGAGGGAAAGGAAGTACCAGAATTTGGCTCATCATGGCCTCATCAAGATGATAATGAGTGATGCTCTGAGAAAATTAAACCTTCCTGTGCATTCATCCTCATTCATAGACATGGATAGGGAAGCCTTCATAGCCATCCAAATTGGACAAACTGTAGAAATTTTAATACAAATACGTATTCCCTGGATTCTCCTTATCTAACAATTATATGCCACTATTAAATATAGAACCACTTCTACAATAATTCTTATGGAAATTTAAAACACAATCACCAATTACAAACAGATGAAGAAAGATCACTCACACATAACACAGATGTTTACCGGGAAAGCTTAAAGCTAAAACCCACACTAACATATATTATGTATATATCATGGATCATGAAACAATCTCATACAAAACTCTACTCCAAGAGCTCTTAGTACAATATACAATCGTCTCACACTGTCATGCAGAAATTTGGCAAATGCCTTAGCCAATTTTCTGCCTCACAATAGTTTGCCTCCACTGCGCAATCCAAGTTTATTACAAATACCAATTCGATGCAATCAGACCCTCCTTTACTACGCAATCCTCATGAGCATATCCAATCTGTGTTTGGCTTGCAAGAGTGCAATCCAATATAGTAAAACTAATAGTCAATTGTCCCTTTCACCTACCTCTCATCTAGATCTCCACTGGATCTAACATGCATGTAGTTAACAATAGTAAATCTTTAGTTGCATGTGAGATCACTCCATGTGAATTAATTTAATATTTAATTCACTGATCTCTCACTATTTTATCTTCATTTACAACTAGCACAACTGAGTTTGACTCACTTAACTGAGTTATACTACTTTAAAACTCACATAAATACACATCCAACTCTGTTACAACTTTGAATCACTCAGTTACAACTAAGTCCACTTGCATGTCCCACCAACCAACCTTTGAACTCGAAATTCCTTCAGCTAACTGGTTTTCCACTTCATTTAACTGATTCCAAGTGCTCCATGAGAGTAGATTAAGATTTATTGTCCAACTATTATTAAGGGATAATAATAGTCGACATGCATCTATAAATATACATGCGATCTATACAAAGACTTTACACATACATATAAAAATAGAAAATCATCTTTAAATAGAATTTTCTCAACATCTATAAATTGACTTCTGCTATAAATAAAATTTTCTCATCCATTCTAAAAATAGACTTACACCTAAAAATAGCTTGTGGGCCCCACCTAGTGTAGGTGCTTAATTTTCACAAGGATCATCATCTTGTTGAATCTCAACACTCCCTCTCAACAATAAAGGGATTATCCTTCACCTCGATCCTGTCTCTATGGTATTTGAATTTTCTCCTGGTGAGCGCCTTCGTCAGAATATCTGCATCCTGATCCTCGGTAGGAATGTACTGAAGCAACATGATCTTTTGCTACACACAATCTCTGATATGATGATACCAGAAATCTATATGCTTTGATCTATCATGAAACATAAGATTAATTAGGAGTTTAATGCAACTCTGATTATCGCAATGAATCACTGTAGGATCTAAATGAGAACCAAACAAACCAACTAGGATCTTTCTCATCTAGATAGCCTCACATGTAGCTTGAATTGCTACCATGTATTCCACTTTTGCTGAACTGAGTGCCACAGATATATGTTTCCTGTTGTATCGAGAAACAGTTGTAGATCCAATATTGAAGACCCCTCCTGATGTGCTCTTTCTGTCTGTTGGGATGCCCACCCAATCTCCATCTGTGAAGCCATGTGACTTCACTTCATCCATATATTTGTACCACAAGCCATACTTAGATGTGACCCTCAGGTATTCTAGGACATGCTTTCCCGCCTTCAAAAAGAGCTTGGTAGGCTTAACCAGTGCTTGACTAAGCTAGTTAACCGCATAGCATATGTCCAATCTTGTATTCACTAAATACATTAGTGAACCCACTAACTATCATTAGACAATAGCATCCACTACCTCTCCAGATGTAGCATCCTCTTTCCTCTAGTTTCCTGGAAGAGGAGTATCCATGGGTTTACAGCCCTCCATGTGAAACTTACCCAATATCTCCCTTGCATACTTGCCTTGATACGAAAAAATTTCACCATCTCGCTGCCATATTTCCAATCCAAGGAAATAATGAGGAGGCCCATATCCTTCATCTTGGACTCCTTTGCAAGGTCCTACTTGCATGAGTTATCAGCTGCTCATCACCAATCAGTATTAAATCATCAACATAGAGAACAATGATTAAAAGCTTACCCTCCACCACAATTTGGTATAGGTTTTCATCTGCCTCACTCTTGGTGAAGCCAAGTCCAGTGAAATAGTTGTATATCTGAGTGTACCAAGTGTGAGGTGCTTGCTTCAACCCATACAATGCTCTTTTAATTCTGCACACATGTGACTCACTGCTGAACATCTCAAATCCTTCAGGTTGCTCAATGTACAATTCTTCCTCAATGATCCCATTAGGGAACACAGTGTTCACATCCATCTGATGAACGTGCCAACCCATCTGCACTAAGAGAGAAAGGATGGTCCTTATGGAAGAATATCATGCGATAGGTGCAAAGGTTTCTTCATAATCAATCCCCTCAATCTGTGAGAAGACCCGAGCCACAAATCTGGCCTTGTATTTCTCAACACTCCCATCAAAAACTTGCTTTACCTTATAGATCCATCTTGAACCTACCACTGATTTATCAATCGACCTTGGAAAAATTTCCCAAGCACTATTTATGACAATGGAGTCACACTCCTCCACCATTGCATCTACCCATGTGGGATCCTTCACTGCTTCCTGAAAGGAAGATGGCTCAATCATAATACATTCTCTCATGAGAGCCATGTATCTAGTGAATCGGTGAGGAGATTGTCTTTGTCTGCATTGTGAAGTAGGGACTCCTACATTCTATGCAACATTAAGTTTCAGCCTTTCATCTTCTATGGTCACCTTTTTCTAGTTGTGATGTTAATTGGCTTTGTGTGAGTGGACTCCTCCACTCCATGAACCTCCTCTTGTGGCTGATCCACATCTAAAGACTCATCTTCGGGAACCAACAGTTCCTCCTTCGCATGCAAGTTTAGCTCCCTCTCAAGCGACAACATCATGGCTTTACCCTCATCGAATTTTATATCCTGTCGCATAAAAATAATCTTATTGTTATAAAAATACACACGATAATTATGGGGTGTTTTTGTGTACCCAAAAAATATCCCAACTTCAGCAGTCAGCTCCATCTTCTTCCTGGCGTTCTTGGTCACATGCACATAAACATATGAGAAAAAAATATTAAAGTGAGAAACATCTGTTTTCTTACCAGTAAAATCTCCTTCAGGTGTACTCATTCCAAGTACTCTATCAGGACAACGGTTTTTCACATAAACCACAGTGTTGCATGCTTTTTCCCAAAAATGCATTGGTAGGCCCTAATCATGCAGCATTTCTTGTGCTGCACCCATGATCATTCTGTTCTTCCTCTCCGAGACCCCATTTTGTTGTGGATTATGAGGCACTATGATTTCTCTTCTAATTCCTTTTTTTCTATAGAAGTCTTTGAATTCATTCGAGATGTATTCTCCACAATTGTCGCTCTGCAAAGCCTTCACTTGCTTCCCCAACTCTTTCTCAACTAATGCCTTAAACTCACAAAATTTTGAGAATATTTGATCCTTCTTCTGCATGAAGAAGATCCAACATTTATGAGAAAATTCATCAACAAAAATAACATAATACCTGTGTTTTTCTGTTGAAGCAACCGAAAATGGTCCACACACATCTGTGTGAACTCTCTCCAGGATCACCGAAGCACAGTTCTCCTTTTCATGAAAGTTGGACTTTACATACTTCCCCATGGTGAAACCCTTGCACTGATCTAATTGAGCAACTGTTCCCATTGGAAGTCTAGTAAATATTTGTTGCATGACTTTCAAGGCTCCATGATGAAGATGGCCCAATCGCCTGTGCCATAATTTGCCCTCATCTAGGCTCACCACTTTTTCTGCCTTTCCCATCATGGAAGCGTAGCCATCTACCTCCATCTTGTAGAGATTCTTAACTCGTATCCCTATCCTCTTGGCTTGACCCATTGTTTTATGTCGTAGGAAAGCTTTTCTATCGCTAAAAACAACGTCATACCCTCTGCCCTCCAACATCGCGACTGAGACAAAGTTTTTCTTCAGATCTGGAACATGAATAACATATTTCAATTGAAATTGTTTACCTGACTCCCTCTCAAAGGTAATGGTACCAATGTAGGTCGCATTGTATCGTCAATCGTCGCCCATCTCTATATGCATTTGGAGATATTTCTCCTCCAAGTCACTGAAAATCTCCTTATCTCCCGTCATGTGGAAGGAAGCACCACTATCAAGATACCACACTGATACCAATGCGCTTTATACCAAGCATGTGATCAAAGAGAAATCAAGTTCAAATTGCGAGGCAAGGACCTCACCAGTTGCAACTCCAGCAGCCTTCTTGTTCTTCTTCTTCTGTGGGAAATTAGTGGCGAGATGCCCATGTTCATGACAGTGAAAACACTTCACCTTGGAAAAATCCAGCTTCTTTCCTTTAGACTCGGATTTTGAATGGAATTTCTTCCCCTTCCATTTCCTTTCCTTGGAAGCCAAAGCACAATCCTCTTCATCATCATGCTTTGATGAAGAGCCATCTCTGGTGTTCCGCCTGAAATCCTCCTGCACTAGATCCAACCACATTTGTTCCCAATCTGGAAGTTTTTCCTGTCCATTGATAGAGTCTTCATAATTGTGCCAACTCTTAGGAAGTCCCAAGAGAGCCAAGCTCACCAAATCATCATCAGCAACATTGATTCCCACACTCCCCAGTTCATCCCGACATTGGACAAAATTTGTGAGATACTTTGGAATGTTGTCGCCCTTTTCCATCTTGATATTTTTGAGTTTATCCTTCAACACCAATTTCCTATGGTCATTGCCAAGGATAATTTTAAGGATGGAAAATTATCTTGAAGTTTAAAAAATTGGCGAATCTCACTAGTCCCTAATATGCAAAATATAAAATGTTTATTGATGTATTTGTAAAATTATTCAAATTTATAATGATGTTATATATATTCTCTATATAATGTTGGCTATTTTTAACATAAAATAATTTTATATTTTAAAATTTGGGCGAATTATTTAAAAAAAAAAATGGAAATTAGCGAACCATTTTTATTTAAAAACCATGGAAAATTAGCCCACCTGTGAATATTAGCCCCTAAAATTTTCCATGGGACTCACTGCTGCTTTGGAAAAGATCCGTCAAAGCCTTCCACATAGCATATGGAGTGGCTTTCCCATGAAGGCTTGAGACAATGTGGTCTCGTACATCTTCCAATAGAATCATTCTCCCCTTCACTACTTTCTTTTACCATGCATCAAGTAATGCAACATTCATCGAAGAGGGCTTAGGAACATCAATGTCGATGAATTCCTTCAAGTCATTATCTTCAAGCACCGCCTCCATCACGTACTTCCAGGAAATGTTGTTCGAGCTGCCCTCAAGTGCATACTCTAACCGCAAGCCATTGAAATCCATTCCGATGTTTACTCAACTATCACACCAAGAAATTCTTGCAGCAAATTCGAATTGTTTCCACCAACAAACTCACCTCCTGCTTCAAAATTGCAATCTTCTGTGCTCCGATACCATGTAGAAATTTTAATAAAATTATGTATTGCCTGGATTCTCCTAATATAACAATTATATGCCACTATTAAATACAAAATCGCTTCTACAATAATTCTTGCGGAAATTTAAAACGTGATCGCCAATTGCAAACACATGAAGAAAGATCATTCACACATAACACAGATGTTTACCGGGAAAGCTTAAAGCTAAAAACTACACTATCATATATTATGTATATATCATGGATCATGAAACAATCTCATACAAAACTCTACTCCAAGAGCTCTGAGTACAATATACAATCGTCTCACACTGTCGTGCAGAAATTTGGCAAATGCCTTAGCCAATTTTTTGCCTCAGAACAGCCTGAATCCACTGTGCCATCCAAGTTTATTACAAAGAAAAATTCGATGCAATAAGAACCTCTTTGAATTCACACTCCTCATGAGCATATCCAATGCGTGTTTGGCTTTCAAGAGTTCAATCCAATATAGTACAACTAATAGTCAACTGCCCCTTTCACCTACCTCTCAACTGGGTCTCCAATGGATCTGACATGCATGTAGTTAACAGTAGTACATATTCAGTTGCATGTGATATCACTCCATGTGAATTAATTTAATATTTAATTCACTAATCTCTCACTAGTGTATCTTCAGTTACAATTATCACAAATGAGTTTATCTCACTTAACTGAGGTAAACTACTTTACAACTCACATAACTACACATCCAACTCTGTTACAACTTCGAATCACTCAGTTACAACTAATTCCACTTGCATGTCCCGCCAACCAACCTTTGAACTCAAAATTCCTTCAGCTAACTGGTTTTCCACTTTAGTTAACTGATTCCAAGTGCTCCATGAGAGTAGATTAATATTTATTGTCCAATTATTATTAAGGGATAATAATAGTCGACATGCATCTATAAATAGACGTGCGATCTATAAATAGACTTCGCACATACATTTAAAATAGAACATCATCCATAAATATAATTTTCTCAACATCTATAAATAGACTTCTGCTATAAATAGAATTTTCTCATCCATTCTAAAAATAGACTTACACCTAAAAATAGCCTATGGGCCCCACCTAGTGTAGGTGCTTAATTTTCACTAGGATCATCATCTTGTTGAATCTCAACACAAACCTCTACCTATAGCCTTTGAGAGAGGGAAATAGAAGAAGAAGAAGAGGGGGAGGCTGAAGAGATAGAACGGGAAGATGAGGAAGAATAATAGATGGAGGTTGAAATAGAAAACACATAAATATTATAACTAGAGAAAGGGAAAGAAGAAGAAAAAGAGGGAGTTGAAATAGAAGAAGAAGAAACTAAGGAGAAGAAGGAAGAGAAGACATAGGAGGAGGAAATATTGGACCCTATGCTAGGCACTGATACCTCTCCTCAACAGACCAAAGAAGGAGAAAAGAGGAAGAGACAAATACCAATGTACTTCAGGACTAGGAAGAGTGCAAGGGTAAGGTAGGGGAAACCACAGACTCCAACCAAAATCCCTATAACCATTGAGGAGTCACCCAAGAAGGATGATGAAGTAAGGTTAGAATAAGGAAAGGTTCAATAGGTCACTTCACCCGAAAGGACACCTGTAACCTACAGGAGAAGACATTCATCAAGGTTGGCATCCCTTACACATCTACCAACCCCCACAAACCCTTAAATGTCGGAAAAGATGGAAAAAAAAGCAAGGGAAGGTTTGCTACACTCAAAACTGAGTTTTCTATAGGAAACATTGTATTTGCTACAAGAAACTCCAATTGTGCCAAAATTAGAGTAGGAAGACTTGGGGGAGGGAGATAATACACCAATGGGTGGGAAGAGACCCAAGAAGTTAAGAAATAAGCACAAGATGAAGGGAAAGATGAACAATGGGAGGAGTAGAAAGATAAAAAGGAGGAGCCTACCTCCCCAAAACGTGTCCCTAAATATATATCAGTGGTGTCACACTGTAGCCCTCGACAAATTCATAGTTCTTACTATACATTTATTGAAGGGGGTAGATTGATTCCTCAAAAGTTTGCAGTCCCCTTATTTTATCAATTAGAACAATAAATAGAACACACCCATTATTGGATAACAATTTTTATAACAAAAGGTGTGCATGACATAGGAATAATGGATGAAAAGGTCATTGAGTTGGGAAGGGATTTTTCTGATGTTAAGCTTAGATAATCCATGTTGAAAGAATAGACTTAGGAAGCCTAGGTAGAGAATGCAAGATTGCAAAGTCATCTTCAGTGAAAAGAAAAACAAATGGCCACCATGGAATATTTGTGCATGGAGGCCATTCGACACAGATACCCATCAGACTCCTATGCAATCTACCTCAAAGAACATTGGCTCGAATTTCAAATCAAGACACTAGCCTCTCATGGGTCCTTACCTTTTTAGAACTACAGAAAATTCATTGACTTTTGCAACCAGTCAAGCATGGTAGACAAGGAAAATATGGTAGAATTCTACATGAAAAATCTTGTGTTGACAGACTTGAACATTTAGGACCCTAACCCTAGACCGGGAGACATGAAGTTGATGTAATTAAACTCCTGGATGGTTAATGAGGAAGCAAGAGCAGAATAATTAAAGAGGGTAATTAGAAGAGAAAAAAAGAGCCTCTAGACATTAGGGCATAACTATTTGGCCCTAGGGGAGTCATCAACAACCATCTCAAGATAGAAAAGGATGCCACACTTGCATACAAGTACCTCAACAAACAAGCATAAGACATTGCCCATTTTGATGATGTTTCTAGGTTGTTGGGAGATGAATGTATAATGGCCAGTCAAAGGAGATGGAATGGCCTCCCTCTCAGTCTCATAAACATGGAATACCACACCCTAGAATTTTGGGTTCTACCCTCCTAAAGGAACTCCTTCGCTTCTTCCTTGGGAGGTCAGAGGGGCCACTAAAGAACTAAAAGAGATGGAGAAGGAGGACTAAGTTGCTAAAAGGATGAACAACCATTTGGAAGGGGTTGATGATGAGCTCCATCATTAGGTATAATTGGAAATTTTAACTATCACATGTTAGAATTATTAGTCTCTTTTTCTAATATTTGATTATATTATGGTCATATGTTGATAGTGTAGATGGTGGTTAAGGCTTTTCATACTTCAAATACCTATTATGGTTTAAATGCAGGATAATCATGAAGATATTCCACTTTTTTTTAACATTTTTCAATTAAAGTTTGGATTAGATAGAAAGGAGAGATTATAGGAGGGATGTACACCTCCTTAACTCCCAAAGGAAGCCAAGGGATCCTCTAGATTCCCTCCAACAACTCGAAATCAAAGGAAACCAATCAAGTGGGAGATAAAGTGAACCAAAGCTCCACTTCTCTTGCAGTCAAAGGGGAACATAACCTACATTTTAGGGAGATGTTGATAGCTACCTTTTAGGTTAAATAGGTCAGAGAAAGAGCTCATTAGGATTCAAATTTTGGAGGAAGCTAGTAGACTCTTAGCTCTTGTTATAGGTTTTTGAGGCTTTCATGACTATGTAATGAGACTATTTTCTACAATAACATGAGTATTCAAATTTTCCTTCACTAATTTAGTTTTAGAGGGCTAGGCTTATGGGTTAGATCCCAATCCATTGGCCTTAGTCTCTCTTGTGTATTCATTCTTATTTTTATGCCATTGTATCTAGTTTTCTTTATGAGTTTTAGCTAGTTTGTTTACATTTAAATTTACTATTTTTAGTTTTCTTCCATTTTATCTGTGTTGTAGTTAGGCTTGCATAGATGTTGGTACAGTAACATATAAACTCAGAAAGTTGTGTGTCAAATCCTCCCTCTCTCATCACTTTCATTGGAGCTTGAGGAGGGCAGATCTTCACCATAGGCCCAAATTTTCTCTTTAGTTTATGATTTCTTGGAAAGAATAGATAGGTTGTTGTATTATCATGACCATGTTCATAATATTAAGTTATATTTCTATTTGAATGCTTAAGTATATTTTCTTGTCAAATTCAACTCATATTTCCCATCTTCTTCATCATATATTTTCCAATTTATGTTGCATGAACAGGTAGTTTTCTTGCAGTTTCAAGTAGCATAGTAGAGGAGAACTTCACCAACACCCCTAGCTTCATTTCTAACCCTTCATCAACCTTCTTTCAACAAAATCACCTTCAACCCTGTTTTTGATATTTTCACCTTTATACCGTGAGAAACCCTAGAAGTGCAAGACGTGATTTGCAAGAGGTTCTGAGCTTCGAAAAGGGGTTGGAAACCTTCCATCCATCCAAGTTCACCTTCATTTCATCTCACATACACTTTTTCCCACCATTTTTATCCTTGGACTGCCCCCGACCTATTTCCTGTAGTAATTTGGGACTTTCCTGTAGCACTACAGGAAACTTGTAGCAGACCCTATAGTAGCACTAGTTGGCCTCTACTTCATCCCATAAACCATCGTCAACCTCATCTATATCTTCCATAACCATCAAGACACCTTCATCCCTACATCCATAAGTCCAAGACCTTCTTAATCCACCTTAGTGCCTTCTCCTTTGGCTGCAAAACATAGTATTTACAAGCATAGTTAGGTCATGAATAGATGCATGATTAAAATCATGATAGTTAAAACATGAAGTAGTTAGAGTATGCTTATCCATTTGGCCCAGCAATGTGTGATTAAATTAGTCTTCTTTCTGCAATTTCAATCCAACACTTTCCTTAATGAATGTTTCCTAGTTTACTTCTATTTCTTGCCATAGTCTGCATTGTAGATTTCTTTCTTTGCAAAATAGCTAGATGTATCTTCTTGATTTAGAATAGTCCTTTGATTTTTGATAGAGTAATTTTTTTGAGTCTCTTGTAGTTTTAGGTCTAATTTAGAAGTGTTACAGACTTCACTTAGAAACCCTAGAAATAACACCCTTTCATAGGACTTAGAAGAGGATGGCATGAGTAGAATGTAATTGCTGTGTATATAGCACTATCACCTCCAAGTTTGTACGAACCCCGGTTTGATAAAGTAAAGTAGTGTAGCCTCTAGGAATTGTGGCACTCTTGGTGCAATACTAGGGCTCACCATACCATATTTGACAGGTCCTCCAAACACTGTGGCAACACAAATTGTGTGCCAATTTGGAGAAACGCACTTTTGCTATGACCCAAGTTCAATATCTAGGGTACATCATTGATGATAAGAGTGTGCATGTGTACCCATCCAAGATACAAGTTATTCAGGATTAGTCAGCCCCAATCACTGTAACATAGCTTCATAGCTTTGTGGGTATTTTCAATTTCTATCGCATGTTTGTGTTGGGATTGTCTCATATCAGTTGGCCTTTGAGTCAAGTCACCAAAAGAAGATAAAAATAAAATTTATTTTGTTATGAATCCCAACATAAGGTGTTTTCCAAGTTGAATAATTGCCTATGCTCTACTCCAGTGCTCACATTACCGCACCTACAACAACCATTTGAAATTAAGACAAAGGCCTTCGACTATGCGATTAGTGCAGCTATTACCCAGTATGGGCTTCTGGTGGAATATCACAATGAGATAGTTTTATATACATTACAAAAGTATCCCACTTATGAAAAATAGATGTATGCCATTGTGCAGGAATGGTGAAAATGGAAGCATTGCATTCTAGGGAAGGAAATGGTTATCCACACAGACCACCGACACCTACATTTCATACAGCCACAAGGGAAATTTCAAAATGGTCGACATAAAAAATGGTCCACATATATGCAACAATTCCATTTGAACATCAAGTACAAGAAGAGTAGCACCAATAATTTTGTAGACTATCTCAATTAACCACCATTTATGGAGCTGACAACTATGCTTGAATCTTGCAGACACGAGACTTCAAGGTGGCGGCATCTTTACAAGCGTGATCCATAATTAGGTACCACATATCAAATGCTCCTATAAGAAAACCAATTTCCATATTTTCTCCTCCATAGTGCACTATTATGTCACTTGAGACACCTTTGTGTTCCTTGAAGTGAGTCTGCCAATATAATTTGGGAGGCGCGCTACAATCAGGTTGGTAGACATTTTGGGGTAGAAAAAATAGTGGAAGTGTTTTAGAGGTATTTTATTAGCCAAAAAATTGACAAAATGTTTGGAATTACATCATATCCTGTACTTCCTGTGCCATTTCCAAACCTACAATAAATAAGCAAGTCATGTATACTCCTCTTCCTACTCCTAGTCATCCTTGGGAATCCATATCCATGGATTATGTTATCACTAGGTTGGGACCAATTGGGCTACTCAATTGTAAACCTAGTGTAACTATTTCAAACCATTTGGACTGGAAGATAGCCCTTCCCATCAGAGAGGGCTCTCTCAAGAAAAATAATGAAATATTCAAGATGAAATCAAATTGCAGATGGATAACTATGTACTATTTGTGTTTTAAGTGATTTTTTAGGTGGAAGTGTGTATGAAGGCTACCATTGGTCATGGAGTTAGCTATGGTACTTGAATCAAAAGAAAATGTATTTCATGGAAGTTGAGTCAATTAAGCTTAAATAATAACTTTTTACAACAAAAAAATAATACATGAAGGAAATTGGAGCATAATACTATGAATTCCAAGTAATAATGAAACTATGAAGCTGTTGATAATATGAGAAATGGTAAAACACAAACACATAAGCTAAAATTAAATCTTAGGTCTGAAAGACAATTGTTGCAACTATGTATTAGCTTGATAGAGAAAATTTACATAGTAGCTTATTCATAAAAATAATCAACCCTTTCAAACTAAAAAAATCCCTCATTTAGAGAGTGAGGTCTCATACAATGGATTTCCACCTGGGCTAGCCTAGACATCCTACCTAAGAGACCTATTTCTAATCAAATTACATCACTTTGACACTTTCTAGGGATATTCTGTTTGGCAGAGTTTGAATACAAAATGGACTCTTCTTTCATTAAATACCTCAACAAATTCTTTTAATAACCCTTATCAAATGAAACCAACTAATTTTCTGATTGTATTAGACTGCTGATGTGTCATCATGCCATGTGGATGCTGAGCTAGACTTCCACCAAGTCCAATTTTAAAATTTTTACATAAATATGGTTAGTAAAAATTCTGAAAATAAGGCATCAAATATGATTGCGTATTTTCAAAACCCTGATAGCTCTGAAAAAATGAGAGATGTTTTAGTATATGGGCTCATGTTGAACAAAAAATCCTTCAGTTTTCCCAAATTCCATTCCATTTGGTTAGAAAGTGAGTTGGAAGCTTACTGCTAAAACAATCATGTACAAGAACTTTCATAGAGCACTTTCGTAGAAAACTCCAAAATCCAACTTTTGCATAATCTTTGACCTTTCTGACTATTGGAGGATCTTCCTTGGGACTACTGAGGTAAACACATGCTCTAATTCACCCCTGTTCTGAGATTTTTATGAAATTTTTCCCTCCAAGAAACCTACAACACTTTCCTAGTGAAAACTCGCCTTTAAGCCTGGAGTGCACTACGAAAGTACCTAGTTGTGATTGAAATTTTTCTCCTTCTTCTTATTTTTACCTAAAAAACACTTCTAAATCCTGTATATGCTTGAGTATTATAGCATAAGACAAAATGTGATAATTTTTTTTTTTTCTTACCATGTTTCATGGAGTAACATCATCATCTTGCATGATCATTTTAAGACCTTTTTTCTTCAATTCAACTTGTATCATTTTTATTGAACCAAACTGACATGCTGAGGTGTTGGCTATTTTATGCACTGGAGTTAAGACTTCATGAGATTGAGTTGATATGGTGAGTTGTATTGATGAGTTGGCATGCTTTGTTGACTTGATGAGTTGTCAGCCGTGTAAGCCATGTGGAGTTGATTGTTGAGTTGCCCCCTTAAACAAGTGGTCCAATGATATTCCTAATCTCATTTGATGAATTAGCCATCTCTTTACTATGTTGAATGCCCAAAAATATCAAAAATTACATAACACTGGAAAAAACAGAGTATTAGGAACTTTCGTAGTAAATCCTGACATGTTTATACTGAATTCGCTGCGGAAGTTGGTAAAAGTGTCAAATTCACTCTAATGACCAGATTTACTCGTGCATGAGATATTTTTGGATTTTTCTTTGAAATTTACCCCTATCACATGAATGATGACCTTCAAGACCCCTCACATATGTGTAATTTTTTTGAAAATTACAAATTTAAAAGATCCTATTCAACCCTAAATAAATTAACCTAATTGACTCATGAATCAAAACACACCTAATGGTTATCTTGGATAACAGATTACATGTTGGGCCTTCCTTCTACCAAGCATGGAAATGACTGGGTTTTCATGGTCATTGGTGAGCCCTAGTATTTCACCAAGAGTGTTGCAACTCCTGAGTGCTCCTCAACTCTATTTTATAAACCTAGGGTTCATACAAACTTAGAGGTGATAGTGCTATATGCACAGTAGATGGGATTCTACGCATGCCACCCTTAACTATGACATTAGATCAAAAGTGGTCCAATACCATTCCTCCTATTGAACTAGAATGAAATCTTACTAGTGAAAGTACAATTCAAGATACTTCTAACTATGAAGGGGAAAATTCCGTTGAATTAAACTTGTAAATGCTAACTAATGAATTCAGGAAAATAAAAAGGCTAAACTAATTATAGAAAGAGAACTATTTTATCCTGTAACATTCACTGAACTACCAGATATACTTGCAAAAATAAATTTAATTGTCTTTCATAATTCATCAAGTAACCAATTAGACTTGCATATACCATTTACCTAGTTCACACTTGCTTGTACATCAGTAATATATTTGCATCAAATATGTGATAAAAAACTAACTCTACTATATTTTTGCAGTAAAGGAAAGGAAGGTTTGGAGTGGCCTAGGAGCTTCCCATGATCATAAAATCACAATTGGGGGTCAAAATTCATCTAGACTAATTCAAATTTGTAGTGGGGATCAAAATTCATCTAGACTAAGTCAAAGTTGCAGTGGGGGTTAAAATTCATCTAGACTTAGTTAAATTTGCAGTGGGGGTCAAAATTCATCTAGACTAAATCAAATTTGCAGTGGGGGTAAAAAATAATGCATAAAAGTGGTACTACAGGTTTTATATAGGTGGCTACTACAGAAACCCTGCATTGCTACAACAGGGCCTATAATGCTATAGGAGGGTTTCCGAGAGGATTTTGAAGGTCAAACGTGTCTTGAAGGCATGGAGAGGTGGATGGAGGTTTTGATAAATGAGTGAAGGTTGGACTAAGTCCCTAGCCAAGCTCAAAGCCTCTCAAAGTCTTGTCTTGCACTAATATGAGTGATCTTGTTGTACCTAGGAAAAATGAATTTATGAAATAGAGTTTTTCGGACAAAATTTGGAGGTGAAAAGAGAGGGTGAGCGAGTTCAAGATGGAAGTGGTAAAGGTCCCCTTTCATGCATATCTACATAGCTATGCAATCATCACATGCAAGCATCCATTTATGATTGACAAGATGAGATAGTTGATGGTGGAAAAGACGGGTTGAATTTAAAGTATATCTATTTTATGCCAGAACTCTGATCTAATCACTAAACTAAGTTCTAAGCTATAGAAAGAAAATGTAAAACAAGAAAAATAATAAACATATGTTTCCAAGAAATCATAAACATAATATTTTTGGACTGTGGTTGTGAATCCGCCCACTCATGCTCCCACAAGAGAGGTGAGGTATAGGTTGCACCACATGTTTTGATGGGTTATTCTCTAATGAAACGTAAGAAAACTAAGAAATACTTGAAGCTAAGAGAAAAAAAATACACAAGAGGAAACTAAGCCACTGGGTTGGGCCCAAAACCAAGAGCCTCATCCCTTTGTAAATAACATAGTAATAACAAAATAAGAAATTTCTCATTATCGTCAAATAAAATGTCTAATAGATCCAATGAAAGTAAAAATAACAGTGCTAAGATTTTAAGCTCAGTAGATACCTAGCTGAAAAAAAAATCCTAACAAGCACTTCTTCTTGTTTATTTATACAAGAGGGTAGTTGATAGCATCTCCCTAGGAAATAGGAATGATTATCTCCTTCAACTCAAGGACGATGGATATTGTTCTTCATTACTCTCACTTTCACTAATAGTGGCTTGGATGCAAATGACATCGAGCTGATGAGAGAGAATGTTGTGATTTAGGCTGATTGAGGGAGTTAAGGAAGTGGAAAACCTCCTATATTATCTCTTTGTTATATACTCCAAGCCCCTGCATGGAAAATATCTCAAAAATGCTCCATTCCTTGCAATTAAACCACATTAGGCCACATGCTATGAAAAACAGTTTTTTTCCTTCCAACTAAGAATAATATAACTAAAAATGTAAATAAATGTGAGAAAGAAATATTTCTAAAGATGGAAGATGGAATCATGACCCTTATAATATACCTATTGATGATCCTCATCATCACCCCCATACTTAAATTTTTTCTCATCCCCTGATCAACTCATGCATTTATGTGCATTTCTCTCATGGCCCTTGTGGCCTCCACGACATCTTAAGGCACTTTAGATGGAGTGCCTTCTGGTGAGAGTAAAATCCTACATTATTTTCTGCCTCAATCCACTCCTTCTTCTCTTCTAATTGGACTTTTCCTTCATGTAGGCCTAGAATCAAAGGTTGACTTAGTTTCAGTCTTATCTGTTTAGTCTTCATTCTCTTCATTGCTCTCTTTTAAAATAGAGTGGTATTCTCTAACTTCTCGACTCAGTAGTAAAGCATGTCATCTCCTCTAGAAAGCTTTCATATGGTCTTCTCCTAGTAACCTAAATGTATATTCAAAGTGAAGAATGGATTTATCCTTGGTTTCAATGTACTTGGGTGCCAAAACAACATCACTGGAGAAGAGGCTATGATTTCTAATGACAATCTTGGGGATCATTAGTTCAAATATGATGTATAGAGGTTCCTTCTCCTCATTTTCCATTACTCTTTTCACCTCCTCATCCCTTATTTATTCATGTGCTACCCAATATGCCAAAGCCATCAACTGCATGTATCCTAGTCTTGAATTTGGATCCCATTGGTTCATATCTGTCAATATGAGATTATGCACGTAAAATTCAGCAATATTCTCCCTATTCACTATACTAGCTTGTTTGAAAAACTAAAGACACTACTTGTATTTTTGAAAGGGCATAGAAACATAATGAGCTAGAGTTATAATTTGGTATTGTAGTCATTTCTCTTTAAGAAAGAGAGCATAATATTTTGAAGGTCGCCTACATTGCAGGGCCTCCTTATAGAGACTTGCCATGGTGGCAAGTTGGGTTTCCTTCTCTTGCAACTTCTCTTTCAACCTCATATTATTTGCCTGTATTTGTTCTTTCTTCATAGGCTTCCTAAGTCTCAATTAAACCGATTACTTTCCCATCTCATTGACTCTTTCTTCCATCAGTCCCACATCTTCCACATTATTTTATTTAGAAATTTGCATCCACCTGTGGGTTCTTACCACTTTTATTTCTAGCTCATAAAGAAGTGGAATAGTAAAATTTTCAGGGATGATTATTCCCCCTTCAATTAATTTATAATAGGACTCCAGGAAAGGTTGTGGAATAGGCTCTTAGAGCTTTAGGGAGCCCTTCTCAAATGTTTTTGGGGAGGTTTCTTCCTCTTGTAGCTCAATTTTCTTCTCCTTTAGCTATTGTGCCACACTTTTCCCCTCTTGTGGCACATTATATCCCTCTGGTAGCACACTTAGCCTCTCTTATAGCACACTTTCCCCCTCTTGTAGCACAGTCTTCCCCTCCTGTAGCTTTCCTTTTTCTTCCTGTTGGAGGGTTACTAGTGTCTTGGGCTACTTGAAGGTAGTTGACCAGGTGAGGGCCTCCTCACATATGTTATATGTGTATTTGTTTTAGGTTTAGGAGAGGTAGTTAACGATTTTTCCTTCATTGGGTCCTAATTCATCTTTCTTGTTTATTAATTTTTCAATGGTGATGGGGACCCTTGTGGGAGTTTTTGGTATCCCTTGTTTGATCCTGGTTCTTTTTCTAGTCTTAAAATATAGGGGGCCTTGTCTTTGTCTCTTCCTCTTATTCTTAACAAGAGTGCCTAATGTATCTAAGGTTGCAGCTACTTCCTGTTCCGTATTTCCTCGATATAAACTTTTTTTATGTGGTGATCCTTCTATTTCTTTCGGTTCAAGAGTTTTATTAAGACTTAATGTTTCTTCCACTTGTTTCTCCCCTTCTCTTTCAAATTCTGCTTCCCCTTCCTCTGCCTATGTTTTTCTCTTTTATTATTACTCTTCTGTCTTTTCTACCTGCTCTTCCTCTTCGTACTGACATCCTTCCTCCTCTTATTTTTCACTCCTACTCCTAATGTAGAATATGTCTCCCAAGAGTAATTCTTTATTGTCCCTATAGCTTAGAATTTCCCTATCCATGTCTATGAAGTTATTCCATAGGACAAGTATTATTAAGTTTCTCAATTCATCCATCACTATCAATTTGATGAGACCATAAAGGTCATATATATGTTGTTTTTTTCCCTCCCCCACCTTTTGAATCATCTCTCTAACTGACTATAGGAGAAAGTATGGCACACTAAGTCTTTGAGGAAGAGGAAATTATGCCTTGATTTCAACTCATGAATTAATATGAAGTGTTAAGTTCACACCACACTCATTCTTCCTTCACAAGGTATGTACTTAAGTATATGGTAAGCCATCTCATCCAAAGGATAAGGTAGGCTTTCTCTTAGGACCCCATTTGTATCCTCAACATGTTTTTCTTTTGAAATGAAGAAATTATTTCTAGCACTAACACTCATGGTTTTGTCTTCCTTGCTCCATTTGACCCCTAGAGGTAAGTTTATGCAGCTATGTTAACTATTTCGGGGGATGAGAGAATGTCCAACCCTCTTACAACAGTGGTGACCTTGTCCTCTGTTGGAAATTAAATGCTATGTAAAATACAAGGGAAAGGTCAGCATCATACCCCACAACAATATAAAGAACCTAATAGGTGATGTCTTCTAAAAATGTTTACCATAGGAGTGTGTGGGGGGTGGATCCTTTTGAGATTACGGGGTTCCCTCCTGTTGAATCTTCCCCCCATCTCTTTTGATATATCTCCTTAGTGCTAATTAGGTGAGGGAGAGGTATTTTATTTTATAGCATTAATGGTGTGACAATGTTTAATTTTCTAGTAGCAATGAGTGCAAATGGTCCTAGAGTTCCATGTCAATAAAACCTCTTCTTTTCCAACCACTAAAATGCTCAAAGAGACCTTATACTTGCACAATTATACTACCATAGGCTATAAAATATTAGTAGAATTTGCATAAAATTTGATGTAAGGATTATGGATATAGTGACACTTACTTATTTTCAAGTAGCCCTAGATGTATATGGTAATTTGGTGACCAATTCGAACCACTTTGGCCCTTCCTAACCTTCTCATTACTCCTATAGCAATCTCTTGACCCTCTTGTATAAATTTTACGCATGCCTATAGCTCCTTCCTATATCAATTTCAAAACGGGGTTCAAAACTCCTCGGCGGCACCAGAACTTGTCCTCTCTCTAATTGTTTTCAAAATGAGTGAATGTGAAAAAGTAATCGAGCCCGAATACATAATATTCCATTTTGGAGTTGAGGCTTGGAGCACTGTGGTGACATGACAATTACACATGGTTTCCTCTTTTGGATTGGCGCCCATCGTTCGTATTCCCCTTCCCTTGTAATAACATACGTTTTTTTATCCACGACTAATTTGATGTGACTACTTTGCACTGGGTAAAAGAAAACCCAACTTTATTTCACTAGCTGATGGTGGCCAAGTCAACTATGCACCTCCAGCTTATTAAAACATTAATTCTCGACATTTACACACTTTAGTTATTTACACATAGGGAGGAAGTAGGGGTTTTCCATACCTGAGCGTACATGAAGATCAAACTTTTGCAAAGGTTGGCATGTTGGAGTTGGAGCATATATCATCGACATCAAGGAGGTTGATTCTGCGACTCGTTTTTATGATACTTGTGAATGTGTTGTGTGTGCGTACGAGTGCCTCTATGATTCACGATTATTTATGCGCATTGAAAGCCCTTCCTCGAGTGATGTGTCTTCTTCATAGTTTCAAACAAGGTTCATCATCCCTTATAATGAGAGAAAAATATAATACCATTGATATTTGGGGTGTTTATAGGTTGTTGCGGGGAGGAGGTTGTTGCTGTCCTCATGAAATATAAATCCCACCCCAGTCTTTCTAGTTATCGTGCGGCATCGAAATGATCAACACACATTCACTAACAAATTAGCCATCCTGTCCATCTTTGTGCTGCGGTAGTTTTTGTCAACACGATGGCAACGATAGAACAACACGGCCATGGGTGAATTGGAATAATGTCGTTGAAAGTTTTTTATTTCCTAAAATGCAGGGATTTGGTTCAAATACAGGTAAAGAAATCTTGGGGTTTGATCTGCATGCAGACATCCGCGCCCCCCGAATGGATGATAGGTTGTCCTCGACCGTCAATTGAGAGAGGCAAGTGTGGCACAGCAGTAGTACAATAGTAAAAAGCAGGCGTAATTATGATACATTCAATCACATTATAGAAATTACTGAAATCAATGCGTGTGATGAATCGATAATGGATAGAAAATCATTTTGTAATGATTCAAATATGAGGAGAAGGGACAACATAAGATAAACATAAGTACAATTGCATTATTTACCATTTGAGACTAATATGATCGATTTGTAATGATTTTCATGTATAATAGGTTCAGAAGTAAAGGTAAAGGATTCATATTTTCATTTGATATTTAAATAGAGATATAGGAAAAGGGTTAAATATAACTATTGATGTGTATAAATGTGACTCCAATACCATCAGCAGAGCTCTGTTGCCCACAGGTGTCCATAACCTTGACAGAGTTGCTTTCTTACCCACAGAACCATTGTCCTTTATTTATGCTGAGGAAGTGCTTTTTGTTGAATATCATGACGGAGGCCATTGTGCTGGCTTGGTGACCAAATAAACCACAATGCCATTCACCGGGAAGAAGTGAAAGGTGGGCAGGTCGGCTCGTGATGAGACCTCCTGTTCCAAATACTTCTTAATTTTTTCAATTGTCTATTGGACCATATCCTTGGTTTGGTGGCCATGATGGGAATGCCACTTCACTGCCTTCCTTATGATCATGGTAGGCTAGCTCTTGATGAGACCCCATATCCTCCATCTGAAAAATCATAAGATTATTAATAAAATATGTAAATATTTTTCTTTTTCATACAACACTTTTCCTCAGTTATTCATAAAGGATGGCTCAACACTCCTTAAGAGTAGGGATGGTGGAAGAAGTCTGAACATATCAATAGAAAAAATATACCCTTATTCCTATTCCATAAATAAAAATCAAAGAAAGTTATAGCAAATGGGAAAGAACCAATCATGATAAAGATAATCGATCAGATTAATTGAATGGTAATAAAGTAGAAAAATTATGTTATTGATCATGCCCCTTTTCCTTTTTTCTTATCATTACTAGACAATTTCCTCAAAAATGATGATTTCTTTTGATTTGCTGATTATAGTAAGCTTTAATTTGCATGATTGTATATAAATAATATATTTTCCTTTAGAAGAGTGATCAAAAATTCAAAATGCTGGCTTAAAACAAAAAAACAATCCATTCAAAAAGGTGTTGTTCCTTTAAAAAGAATAGCAAAAACAATCTGCAAAACTGTTGTTCCTTTCGAAAGGAACAACAAAAATACTCTGCAGAAGTGTTGTTCCTTTTGAAAGGAACAACAAAAGCACTCTGCGGAACTGTTGTTCCTTTCGAAAGGAATGGTATAAGTGTTGTTCCTTTGGAAAGGAACAACAAAACAAACGAAATAAACATAATTTTTTCATTTTTTTTCCTTTTTTTTTAAAGAAACCGAATTTCATGAAACAAACGAAGAAGAAATAAAGAAACGATATAAACATAAATTTTAAAAAATGAATTTCGTAAAACAAAAATCAAGAAAATTAAAAATGCTTTATGTACAAAATTTTTAAAAAAGGAATTATTTAACAAACTGGTGTCGAGGAGGAGTTCTCCCCTTTAGCGAGAATTTCCATGGTAGAATATTCTTGTAACTGTTTGTAAAAGGATTCCCGGGTAAGCGATTTATGATACAATCGTACTCGATGACCGTTTACCTTAAAAGAATGTCCAGATCCGTCAATGGTAACTAATGTAATAGTGCCATTATCATGCACTTTTTGTATTTCATAGGGTCCAAGCCAGCGTGTCTGGAGTTTCCCTGGGAAATCCTGAAACTTAGAATCATATAGGAGTGCCCAATCTCCTTCGTGGAAGATCTTTTCTTTGATATGGGAATCATGCCATTTGGCTCTCTGTTGCTAAATTAATGCTGTGTGCTAAAGAGCAGAGAGCCTAATTTCATCTAACTCATTAATTTGTTGTAGTCTTTTAGCCTGGGCTTCATTTAGATTTAGAACCACCTTTTGAGTTGTTCTTAATGTTTGAATTTCAAATTCTATAGGAAAGATGGGTTATTTTCCAAACACCAATTGATATGGTGAATATCTTGTAGTAGGTCTCCACGTTGTTTGATATGCCCATAATGCTTCTGGAAATCTGTAGGCCGAATCTCGTCTGTGTGAGGCAACGATTTTTCTTAATATAGATTTGATTACTTTGTTAGTGCTCTCTACTTGGCCATTGGCCTGTGGGTGATGTGGACTTGTAATCTTATGCTGAATGTGGTAATTTTGCAGTGTTTCAGCTAATTTATTACCTACAAATTGTGGTCCTCCATCTGTGATTATGTCCCTTGGGAAGCCATAGTGCACAAAGATTTGGAAAAGAAATTGTATTACAGAGTCCTCTGTAGCTTTTGAAAGAGCCTCTGCTTCAACCCATTTGGTGACATACTCAGTTGCAACTAGGATGTATGTTTTTTGGTTTGATGGAGGGCTAATAGGACCAACAAAGTCAAGGGCCCAACGTTCGAACGGTTCAATCACTAGTTGAGGGATCAAAGGCATTTCATCAAACTGCCCATGGTGACTTGCCCTTTGGCATCTATCACAGGCTTGCATGAATTTTTTGGCATCTTTAAAGATAGTAGGCCAATAATAGCTTGTTCGTAAAAATTTATGGGCAGTTCTACGATGTGAAAAATGTCCTCCACATTGGCCATCATGGCATGCTTTCAAGATTTCAAATACCTCATCCTCCCTGACACATCTCCTTATTTGCATATTTGCACCTGTATGAAATAGGTAGCCCCCAATCTAGAAGAATCGGGTACTACGGTGTATTATCTACTTTCGTTCATTAAGGGATAGATGTTTAGGTAATTTACCTATTTCCAAATAGTTTGCTATATCAGCATACCACAGTGTTCTGATAGTAACAACGAAGAGATGTTCATCTGGAAAGTTGTCTTAAACTGCTTATGTATCTGTTGGCTTTGGCATTCTTGACAGAAAGTTAGTTACAGGGTTCTCTTTCCGAGGTCGATCTTTGATTGTGATATCGAATTCCTGTAGTAAAATCAACCATCTCGTCACTCTTCCATTTGGAACAGGTTTATTTGCTAAAAATTTAATGGCAAAGTGATCAGTATATAGTACTACAGGATACCCAGTTATATAATGTCTAAACTTGTTTATAGGATGAACTACAGCTAAAAATTCTTTCTCAGTCATAGTATAATTTAATTCAGCAGGGGATAGATTTTTGCTAATATAATAAATTGCATATGGCTTCTTGTCTTCCTCCTGCCCAAGTACTGCTCCAATTGCTGTGTCTGAGGCATAAGATTAAATTTGGAATGGAAAATTCCAATTCGGGCCCCTCAGCATTGGGGCTGTTGAAACAAGCTTTTTCAGATCATTAAAGGCATTGTCACATTTATTTGTCCAAATGAAATTAGCATTTCCAATCAGTGCATATAAAGGTGCAGCTATTCGAGAATAATGTTCTATAAATCTTCTATAGTAACCAGAAAATCCAAGAAAACTACGTACCTCTGTTTGTGTGGTGGGTGTGGGAATTAACAAGATTATTTGAATTTTAGCTGGGTCCACTTGAATTCCAGCTGCTGAAATATAATGCCCTTAGATATCTCCTTCGGTCATCATCATAAAACACTTTTCGTGGCTTAAAAAAATCCTAGTGTCAATACATCTTTGCAATACCTTTTCTAGGTTTTCCAATGTAGGCTCAGAATCATCCCCATAAGGTGTGAGATCATCCATATATACATCGAGGCCTTCATTTATTAAGTCTACAAAGATGCTGAGAATTGCCCTATGAAATGTAGCAGGGAAATTGCATAGGCAAAAAGGTAAGACTCAGTAGGAAAATGTCCCCCATGGACAGGTAAAAGTAGTTTTGTCCTGGTCTTCACGAGCAATCTGGATTTGATTGTACCCACTGAAGCCATCGAGGAAAGAAAATAATTTATTTCCTGCCAATGTGTCTAATACCTGGTCAATGAAAGGAAGGCGAAAGTGGTCCTTTTGTGTTTCCTTGTTAAGTTCACGGTAATCTACGCATATCCTCCACTTTCCATTCTTTTTTGGTACCACTACTAATGGAGAGACCCACTTGCTATCAGATATTGGGTAGATGAAATTAACATCCAATAGTTTTTGTAATTCAGCTTTCACAATATATTTGAGGTGAGGGTTTAGTCTTCTTTGGGGTTGGCAAATGGGTCTTGCATATTTTTTGATATAGATGTGGTGTGTACACAATTGAGGGTCAATTCCTTTCATATCGGGGTAATCCCATGCAAAGGCTGATTTGTATTTTCGTAATAATAGGAGCAATTTCTCTTCTTGTTCAGCAGTGATATTTTTGTTAATATTTAGAGTTTTTCCCGGCTCAATTTCTACAATCTTGCTATTGTACATAGAAGTAGTAGGTATTGCTTGATCAGGAATATCTTTGAAAGGATCTTCTTCTTCTTTATTATCGAATGTTGCCTTGATCATGTGACATTGTAGATGAGATCTGGTTTGTGGTTTATTAATAAAACTATTAATGATATCATCCTCTATTTGATCTTTAAAATCAAGAGCATTTTCTATAGTTAGAGGTGATCTCATATTTTCCATAAGATATGATGCAGGTGGTTTTCTTGTTTTGATTATTGATAGACTTGGTTGGGCTGGGGGATATAGGGCTAAATTCTTGACATAGTTTCCCCTTGTTATTGTCATGTTGCCTTGTCGGCATCCAATATAAGCATCGAAAGTTGCCAACCAAGGTCTGCCTAAGATTAACGGGTGTCCATCTAGCTGGTTCTTTGGATTGATAACCAGGAAGTCAGCAGGGTATTCCCAGGAATCTATGGATACCATTACATCTTGTAGTGTACCCTCTGGTTTGACTACCGATCGGTCATCCAATTCCAACAAGGTTGTTGTTGGTTCTAGTGATGTAATGCCAAGTTTTTGACAGGTAGAAGTTGTTAGAATATTGATTGCTGCTCCCAAATCAACTAAGGCATTTGGAAATGATTGCCCATTGATTTTCACTGTCACTATAGGATTTCCTGGGTCTTCATATTTTACAGGTGTTTCCATTCCTGATAATAAGTCAGATAAGGTACCGACTATTTTGACAGTAGGATTGGTGGTTGTTCTCCTCTTTGGATTCTTTATGCATAATTCCTTAATGGTTTTTGCATATATAGGAATGTCTTGAATAGCTTGGAGGAGAGGGATTTTTATACACAAATTTTTTAATTCTCCCAGAAGATCAAAATTAGGTTGTTCTAATGGACGTGGTATGATTAATCATTCTGGGAATGGTGGAGAGAAATTTGTTACTTGTTGTTCACTTTGTTGTCGATTTTGTTGTTGATTTTGTTGTTGGACTTCCTTCTCATTTTGTAATGTTCATTCTATAGGTAACGGATCTTCAATATG